>NJCR01001288.1:0-13986 GCA_002234235.1 Fusarium hostae
AAAATACTATTTAATAAAGTTAGCTATACTATTATAAAAAGTATTTTCTATATATTTCTAGCTATTTTATTTAAGGAAGTAAAATAGTATAGGGTAGGTTTTTTAATACTATACAGTGCAGTGGCACACATGCTTATTATGTACGTTAAGTTTCTTTTAATATTTAAGGTTATAAATTCTTTTATTAATATTTCTTTCTCTTTAGATTTAATTTTAAGTTTCTTTATTTTTAATTAAGTTAATAAGTTTTTTATATTAATTTCTTTATAAATAGGGAATAAGTTCTTTAGTTCTTTAATAAAACTATTTAAATAGGGTTTTTATTTAATTACTTTCTTCTTAAGTATTAAGGCAGTAATATTAAATATATTATATTTATTTCTATATATACCTAGAGTTTAAGTTAGCCTTAATATCTATTTACTTTAGTTTAAGTTTTATAGTTTTCTAGGCTTTAGGCAATATTATACTATATGCCTAAACTAATTATAGTTATAGTATTTATATTTAAATATATCTTATTATTAATTATTATTATTGCCTAGTTAAGTGGCTTTAAGTACTATAGGTCTAAAGTATATTCTATATAAGGTATTATTTTAATAATTATTTTATTATTAACTTTAGTTTTAAGCATTACTTTAATTATTATTATTATATTATTAATTAAAATAATATAGATTGAAGTTATTACCTTTTTTATAGCTTGCTCTTTTTTTTCTATATTTATACTGTTATTTATTAATTTTAATTACTATAGTGATATATATATTTAGATTATTAGGCCTATTAGCTATTTATAGTCTATTCTTAACTTCTTCTTTTAGTCCTTTATAGTAAATTTCCATTAATGCTTTATTATTTTATTTAGTTTTAACTGCAAGCTATTAAAACTTAATAAAATAGGCAGTATAGAACTTATACTGCTTACATATAAATAGGTTTACTATAGCTTATTATTTCTTATTTATTACTTTAAAGCTATTTTTAAGGACTTATTTAATATAGTTCTAATTTCTAAAGATATTTTAAGTGGTTTATTTTTATTTATTTTCTTTATTTTTAAAGAAGTTCTTTATAATATATTTAAATTAATCTTTAATATCTCCTTAAATTAAAAATACAGTAAATAGTAGTTTCTTTATAAAGATATTTAGTCTTCTTAAGAATAAATAGAAATATCTCTTTATTTATATTAAGAATAGAATTATATTAATAGTCTATCCTTTAAAGGGTTTTAGCTTAAGTGGCTTTAGGGCTTCTCTTAAGTTATGCCTAAAGTAATTAGTTGCTTAAGTATTAATAGTAAGTTATTTATTAATCTATATATATAGATTATTAATAATAATATAGAGCTGCTAAAGCTTAGTTATTATTTCTATAGTGCTAAGTATAGCTTTAATGTGAAGAGGTATTAATATAATATTATTAAATATTTTAATAATATATTATTACTTAATTATTTTAATGCAATATAATTTAAATAAAAGCTATTAATATATAATAAACTAAGTTTTAAATAGATAAGCTAATTTATATTAAGTTTAATATTTATAAAATTATAAGATATTATATTAAGTAATTATAAAGTATTATATCTCTTAATAGTAAATAAAGTAAGTTAAGTATATTTAAGTAAAGAAGTCTTATTAATAGCTAATAAGCTAGAATCTATAAAAATATTAATAAATATATTTTATATACTTAAGATTATAATAAAAATTAATAGTAAAATAAGGTTAATTCTTTATAGATTAGTAATATTTATATATCAATCTAGATAGACTATTAGATAAGAGTTATTAATCTTTATCTTATTAAGAGACTGAACTATCTAGAAGGTCAGTCTAGCTTAAAAGAATAGGTTCATTCTTATGATTAAGGAAAATAATAGAGCTCACGTAACGTAACCGCTAGGGTTGTAACACTATTAAGAGGTAATTAGTATTTATACTGCTTAATTAAGGCAGTAATTGCATTATGAAGGAAAAAACCCTTATTTAATATTAACTTGAGAGCAGTTGAGAATGAAAATGGGAATGACTTTACCAGCACGGCTATAGGGTCGCAGATGACGGAAGGCGCGACGACCAACAGCGCGTTGCTGATGCAGATCATGCTCCGGGCGATGCTCCAGGAGGCGTCCACTCACCTCATAAGCGAACAGAAGAAGATGCAGGAGCGGCTTTGGAACGCATTGATGGAGAACCAACGAACAGCAACACATATAATGAGCGACCAGCTGGAGATGATCCGATAACTTCAGTAGGGAATCCAAGCCATCAAGGCACAGGCAGCCGAGGAGCTGAATAAGGCAGATAAGCTTAGATGCCTGCATAAACAGACCACCAGGTAGCTGAGGGTAAAGCGAACAGATCAGAACAATGCGAAAACAGGATGCCAGCACCGACCTGTGGTTCCGTACAGTAGGATAGAGCGTGTCGATGTGGCGGTAGCCTTTTCTGAGAACCTAGTATACCAAAATTTCACTTATGTCATGAATATTGACCGTGAGGCGATGTAGTGAAGAAATTTGGCTATTGTCTTGTTAAGAAGCTCGAGATCGAGACCATCCTCGGTCAAATTCGGCAAAATGTCAAATGTGAGTCGGGCAAATTGGGGGGGCAACGACTTTGATCACGCACGGTCAAGAGGATAACGTTACGCCGTTTCTCCAACTACCGGTAATACGGCACGGATAAATACCTTTCGGCCATACTAACAATTGTCCGACAGCTGAACACCCTAACTCGCTCCGACTAGACCAAGATGGAGCTCCACATGGGGAATGTGGAGAGTGTCGAGACGCCGAATCTTTAATCACTCCATTCACGAGTTTAAACAGGCTAAAGTTGGATTTACCACCCTCCTGCCCGCTGTGAACATGACCCCATGGGGAAAATCTGGGTCGTCACGAGGTTTGGGGTAACACCCTTGTTTCTTTTCATTTTCATGGGTCCGAAAATTGTGGCTTTTGGCTACCGAATGTTGATACAGTTTATACGAGTCAAGGGCATGACAGTCAAAACTCAACATCATATATTCAACCCTTCTCCCCACCTTCCAACAACTTCATCACCATCCTCACCACTCCTCTCACACTTTCTCCATCTAAGAACGTTATTCAATCATACCTGCAACAATGGCATCTGCCGAAAACGACGAGCTGAGACTCTTGAAGCTCTGCACCAACGAGACATGGTGGAAGGTACCTCATCTCGTCAGACTAAACCTGCTCCTCTTCATCCCGTTCCTCACGAGTTATGTTGGCGGATTCGATGCATCTGTCCTTAACGGCATGCAGACAGTCCAGCATTGGCAAACCTGTAAGTCAAGATAGCTTCCCCCATGCTCTCGCCTCTGCCTGTGTCAGTGAGAGCTAATCGCGGGTATATTGTAGTTTTCGATCACCCTCGTGGCGCCCTGCTCGGTCTCATGGTCAACATGCAAGTCGTCGGTGGTGCCGTCTCTCTGCCCCTCGCGCCTTATGCTGCAGACAAGTATGGCCGACGACACCCTATCTTCGGAGGGTCTATCATCATCATTCTCGGTGCGTTGTTGCAGGGCTGTGCGCAGAATTTTGGCATGTTTATTGCCGGGCGATTCTTCATCGGCTTGGGCGCAGGCTTTGTGTGTACCGCTGCTCCTCCTCTCATCGGAGAGTTGGCCTATCCAACGCATCGACCAATTATCACCGCCGTTTATAACACCACATGGGTAAGCAAATACCTCCAGACGGGAACGATCCCCTTCTCCCTTGTCTCCCTACCTCTTTCTTATGTATGTATGTATTAATATCGTCTTCTGTGTGTAGTATTGGGGAGCCATCGTTGCTGCTTGGTCCACATATGGCACTTTTAGGATGGCAAGTGACTGGAGCTGGCGAATCCCTTCGCTCCTCCAGGCCCTTGTCTCTATCTTCCAGCTTGTCATGATCTATTTCGTTCCCGAGAGCCCTAGATGGCTTATTGCAAACGGACAAACAGAAGAAGCTACCAAGATTCTAAGCAAATATCATAGCGGGACCGAAGAGCCGACTGAGCTGGTATTGGTTCAGGTAGCCGAAATTACAGGTGCGCTTGACTTTGAGCGTTCAATGGAATCCACTTCCTATCTCCAGTTTTTCCGAACAAGTAAGTTCACTGCTTTTCCAAAACCCTAGGTCTAGGAGGTGATGCTAATGCTTATTGTTCTCGTCCAGAGGGAAACCGTCATCGTCTGTTCGTCGTTGTTAGTCTCGGTTTTATTATCCAGTGGTGTGGTAACCAGCTTGTTGGATCATATATCTCTCTCGTGCTTACCGATATCGGCATCACCAATCCTGAAACACAGAATCTCATCAATGGTTTGATCCAGATTTTCAGCTATATTGTTGCCGGTTCTTCTGCACTCCTCATCGACCGTCTCGGAAGGCGATTCCTGTTCCTTACATCCACTGGCGGCATGTTGCTCGCTTTTATCATCTGGACTGCCCTTGCCGCGAAGAACCAACAGCAGGGCGGCGACCGAGGACTCGGCATCGGCGTGGTGGTTATGGTGTTCATCTTCCTCGGCTTTTATAACTTCGCTATGAACCCCTTGCCCATTGCTTATCTGCTCGAGGTGCTGCCATATACGCTCCGTGCCAAGGGACTTACTCTCTTCAACCTTGCGCAATACGGCAGCGGCATGTTCAACGGCTTCGTCAACCCCGTTGCACTGGACGCCATCGGCTGGAAGTACTACATTGCCTTCATTGGCGCTCTGGTCGTCTGGGGTCTGATCTTCTACTTCTTCTACCCCGAAACCCGTGGCCTCTCCCTGGAGGAGGTCTGCCAGATATTTGATGGAAAGAGCGCGCTTGACCAGACCTATGACATCAAGGATGCGGTGATGACTGAAGCTGGTCACACAGAGAAGGTTGTGGCAGTTGGCAAGGAGTGATGACAGGATCTTTATGTCTAATGTGGTGGGTGATTGGGATGTAGCAACGAGTTAAACTGAACCGGCAATTGCCTTATGTTGTATGTCAGTGGTCAGAAGTACATGTGACACCAGTTTAACATGTGGATTATATTTCGGACGAGTTTCATATCAAGTCACAGTACTCAGCTAGATCTGTCCTAGTCTAGAGAAATATGATTTCCACCTGGTGTATTCTAAGAGCCAGCTTGATCGAATAAGGAACTAAATTCAGTTGTAACAACAACTTTGATACGCGTTGTGTACCATTGAGGACTTTAACTTGACCCAGACATCGATGCAAGCCGATTTGACTCGAACGCTTGCTAATGTAAAAATCTTGTCTTACACAAAGAAGACAGTTGCAAAGATTATAACCACTATAGCCACTACTGCCGCAGTGTCTAAAGCAATCACTTCCTAATAATGCTAAGCATTGCCAAATTCCACAAATGCTGCTGCAATGTAGAGAACAAAACAAACATACGAGAAGTCGCAGTTTACTAAAGGGATAGCATGGCCGCCCACTCTGGAGCGAAGACATGCAATCAGGAGACAAAATACTCTGCATTTGAGTCATAAACCTCTAAATTATCGATCATCTTGATGGCTATTTCTTGACAACTATGAATCTGCCGTCACTCTGATTTATTTCATCAGGGCAGTTCCCTTTCATGCATTGTTACTATTATTAAAACCCGCTTCACAGTTGACTCCGGGTAATAATCGTATTCAGTGCTCCTGGATTTTCCCCATGTCATCATCCATAAGGCGGGGATAGGAACGGAACCTTGGACTTCAACGCTAACTTCTCTTGTTATGCTCCTCCAATGTACGGTGACAACTTGCCGACTAATCATGGTTACATTTGCTGTCCCCGCAATAACACCGATCATGTAACACTGATTTTCCGAGCTATCGAACAGGGTTGGTGGGTAGTTATTTACACTAAACCCGGTTCTTGAGCTAGCATTTATGATGAGGCCAAAGCACCTCATGGCACCCACAGCAGCAGCTCCAATTGAGCATTTGAAGATCGTCGCTGCCTCACAATACATAAAAGAGACTTAGTCTTTCTTCTTGTGCTCGTTATAGATTCAAACAAGGAATCATCTTCAACGATAAACGTATTACCGACCTCCCACTGTACGCAATTTCCCCGCAACAATGACAGCGACCACCAAAGATCAGTCTCCGCAGCATCCTCACCTCCGGCGCGACGATAATAGCACTCATCTAATTGTCAATGGAAAACCTTTTCTTATGCTCGCTGGCGAGCTACACAACTCCTCTCTCAGCTCAGCCCGCTACATGGCCGAGGTGTGGCCAGCCATGAAGGAACAAGCTATCAACACATTGCTCGGCGTTGTCTCTTGGGAGCAGATTGAGCCCGTCGAGGGCGAATTTGATTTTGCAGAGCTGGATAAGGTCATTCTCGACGCTCGTGGGCAAGGTATACACCTTGTACTCTTGTGGTTTGGTGCGTACAAGAACGCTCTCAGCACCTACGTTCCTCCGTGGGTCAAGACAGACTCGAAGCGTTTTCCCCGAGTATGCAGTATCGAGGCGGGCGGCAAGCGAAAGATTCTCGACGTCATAACACCTTTATCTACGGAGTGTGCTGAGGCCGATGCAAAGGCCTTTGGCAAACTCATGTCCCACGTCAGGGAGCTTGACGAAGCCCACTCCACGGTACTGATGGTCCAGGTTCAAAACGAGTCAGGAATACTCGGCGACTCCAGAGATAGATCGCCCATAGCTGAGGCGGCCTTCAAGCAACCAGTTCCAGAGGAGCTACTCCGCCACTTGGCCGACAATCCACACCCACAATTTGCGAAGCGATTTCCCAATATCCCCAAAAGCGGGCAGCACTCGTGGGAACAGGTATTTGGGGCTGGACCGCCTGCCGACGAGATGTTCATGGCCTTTTACTTTTCCCGCTATATTGAAAAAGTTGCTGCGTCGGGCAAATCCGCTTACCCGTTGCCATTCTATGCTAATGTCTGGCTCAACCTCGACTCTCCAGCAGATCTAGATTCTGCCGTACCTCCTTCCATTGTTACTTCAATCGTCGTAGCCGGCGGCTCCGGGCCGGGTATATACCCTTCTGGTGGACCTTGCGCCCATGTTTCCGATATCTGGAGATTTAATGCACCTTCGTTGGACTTTCTCGCACCGGATCTCTATATGCAGGACTACGAGACGGTTTGTAGAGATTACACGGCTAAGGGCAATCCGCTCTTCATTCCTGAGCAGAGACGGGACAGGGAAGGTGGTCGCAGGATGTGGCTGGCTTACGGAACATATGGCGCGCTCGGCGTGAGTCCATTCGGCATTGATACCGGAGCTGAAGCCATTGGTAGGGAGTACAAGGTCCTAACCAAGGTCAAAGACTTTATCTTGAGTGCCTTACCTGCCGACCGGTTTGGCTTCTTCTTTGACGAGATTGAAATAACTCCCAGGGCCGATAAGCCATGGGTCAGGGTATTCGGAGACATTGAGGTCAGTGTGGAGCGAGCTTTTACCTTTGGCAAGCCAGGTCCCGCCGGAGGCCTTATTATCAGGTTGGCTGATCGTAAGTTCATGGTCGTCGGACACGGCTTCCAAGCCCGCTTCAAGGGTTTGGCAAAAGGGGTTGCTTTTACCGGTCTCCATAGTGTCAAGGAGATGGAAAGTGACCAGGAGGGAAAGCTCCATATCCTGCGCTTGTTCAACGGTGATGAGATAAAAGGAGGCGAGGCCGTGGTTATGCCAAATGAGGAGCCTGACTATGGTGATTTCCCTGTTGCGACTACTATACCGGCTCGTACTGGCGTTGTACAAGTTGAAGTGTATACCCTGGCAGAGGATGCTTAGTTAGTTCTAAAATAGGTATCAACATAGATTTCTGAACCCATTCAGAACTATTACACTCTGAACAGTAATTACACAACGACATGAAGGATGGTTCTGGTTACTAGATAGTCTAAGCTGCTCTAAGGCGTTTCGCCCATGGTACTTTAAATAACTTAACCATTAAACATAAGACATTAAATTAAATCAGGGACTTGACCGAAGTCATACGGCTTTATGAAAGGAAAGGAGTTGGAAGTATAGCATTGCCGTCAGCGAGTGGATTATCTCATAACTTTTCAATAATAACCAGGTCAGTAAATAATTCAATTTGACGTAGATTTTGCCCCGTTCGTTCAGTAAATCTGAACATTGAGGCGTCATTCAGTCAGCGCGGGATAGACATTGTGAAAAGAGTTGAGCCAGTTTTTCGTTTTTGCCCCTTCTCTCATTGTACGACAATCAAGCATCTTGTGTACATCACTGTATAAGGATATTTATTGTGGTTGGTTCGTGACGCACTCATACGATATTGGGTTGAAGAGCCTAGTGGCGTTCATCCTGATCTCCAATTCCTATCGGCCCATATAAAGGTTGAGAGGAAATCTTAACGACTAGGATTGGTGCCGCTGGTGCTCTTGGCTCGTGACAATACATGCCCTGCAACTTACATGACTCGTGTCAGGTGAGTTTATACGAGTGCCACGATTCCGATGTTGACCGACTCTGACCAACACGATGGAATGGTCAAGGGAGTCTCAGATGTCACGAGGTTAATGCCCCATTCGCAGGGTTCAAATTTAAGGCGAGGCGGAGAATTTTGGACGTGGCAGAGTAATAGCTTGCCAGAGCAACGCAACTCGAAGTCCTGGCTTGGACTACGCACTTTGATTCGCTTGAATCATGAGCTAGTCGATACGAGCAATGTGGGGCACTTTGCTCGTTTATCTCGTTTTCCTGGGGTGGGGAACCTTTGGAACGAAATTATGCTGACCCTTGCTCTCTACAATGCCTTTCATTTTGACCGACGCTATCAGAGGACCCTCGACCCCGGGTAAACTACCATTGTCCACACTGAGCAGACCCGCCTAGACGCCCAGGCGCCTGCTCTCGGTCAAATCTAAACCTCTGCAGGAGAAAGATTTCCGATATCCTGGACCGGACTATGTTCTTGCATATACCGATACCATAACAGTGTGCCTTATAGGCGGTATTGTACCGTTACCCAGAGCTTATAGAACCACCGAGGATACCGCGCGCATGCCCGAAAATCGACCCACGAGAAAGATTGGCATGATTCACGCTTAGCAGGAAACTATCACCTCGAAAATGCAAAACTAGTTTACTTAGAAAGGCTGTTTGTAAAAAATAAACTTCTCTGGTCAACACAACGGCTTTAACCACTGGATCTCACAGACTCCCCCTTTAAAGTCTTATCATGTCTTCGCCTCTAAACGTAGACTAAATATTGACAGACCTTACGCTTAAGGAGAAGGTTAAGTTCCTCGCCGGTCAAGATACATAGTCTACCCATCCTGTAGAGCGCCGGAAAAAGAATGTAACGAAGTTCAACGCTGTAGGCCCTATGAGGCGTATCCTTCCGGGCGTAATAAATTCATTCATATTAAGCTACTCAAGGCCTACGTGAGCGAATAGACTATAGGTACTCATCTGCTTGCCAAATGTATCTGAAAATCTCAAGAAGCCTTGATGACAAAGTCCCACTGTCCACTTGTGCCTTGCAGTACTTGTTCATGTCCTGGTATATGGATATTCACTGGCATTTTCTCAAACTTCGCCATGTCGAGAATCAGTCGTAAATGCGTATCCCCCTTCTCATCTTTTGTCCAGGCCACACGGACCAGACCCCTAGGGTTTCCATCAACCATACTCAGAGGAACCGTTGCCTCCAGCCTTGAGAACAGATCAATACGCGGAGAAAAGTTGGCGGCCTTCCAGCCAGGAAGAGCGGGATAGACTCCAGCAACTTCCACCGTGGCTTCATAGATAGGAATGCTACCCCAAGCGTGACAGTCCGACCGTTGTCCATCCTGGTCTTCAACCCATGTCGTCAAGTTCTGACCGAGCTGTTTCTTCCACACCGTCCAGAACGAAGGGAAAATGTCGTTATAAATAGTGCCACCAGCAACGCTTAGGGCTCTCAGGGTATAGAAAGACATGGAGATGGATTCCTGTACGATTTTCCCTGCGGCTGAGTATTGCAAACTTTTCCTCAGTAGTTCTTGAGCCTTCCTGTCCCTCACGCAGCCACTGAGCACAGCCCAGACTTGGCAATGTTGACTGTAATCTTTCTCTGTCGAGTCACTGCTCACAGTGTCTGTAAAGAATTCGCCATCAAAACACTTCTCTCTCACCTGTTTTACAATCTTTTCAGATCGTATCAGGAACTCTTCGGCCACGGCAGGTTTCCCCAGGTCTCTGAATAGCCCTGCAGAGACGCTAAGTGTATAGGCGTAGAGCTGGTTCGTGTAGGTCGAGATACCGGTTCGCGAAATTGCTGGAGGGATTCCATAGGGTCTCCATTCGGGAGCCCAATCGACATAGTGCCAGACTCCGAATTCCGTATCAGAGTGGACCAAGCCGCTACTACCAATGCGTGTCTCAAAGTATGCTAGGACTGCCTCAATGACTGGAAGGAAGCGAGAGGTAAACTTGGCATCACCGAGATGGAGGTAATGGTCGCTAACAGCCAAAATCCAATACAGGCTAAAATGCGGGATGAGCTGCAAACGATGTGAGGGCGCTCTGCTGGCTGTCAATCCAATGTAAGCGTCGAAAGAGTTGTGGAGCTGGATAATGGCTTGTCTTGCTAGCCTATCGTCACCGGATACGTTGTAAGTAAAGAGGGCAGAGCTTCTAGTATCCATGGCGTATTGGAGTTGTTCATATAATGGGCAATCTTCGTAGCAATCATGCATACAGTTCACCAGGGTACGAACACTCGTCGACCAGAGCTGCTTCCATAGCTTGTTGTTCTCGGACCCTTGTTGATCAGCCTCGAAACTGGCCGTGACTTCTAATGGGTAGTGGGCCGAGTCGACCTCTAAGCCATCAAAAGCCAAACCATCTGGCCCAGCGTTGATCTCAATCCTAAGGAAGCGAAAGGTTCGAAAATGAAATGGCATAAAGATCTCATATTCTGACTCGTTTGCTTGGTACCCCAGGGGTTCAAAGTTGTCTTGTCCACGGAACTCGTAAATATCTTTGGGACCATATAGCCCCTTTGCATAATCGCAACGATCGCCCTTCCTTCGTATCCAGGGTGTCGCTTCTGGCTCGTCTTCGTAGCTCTCCGAGTACGTCACTTGGAGGGAGGCTCCCCGTCTCTGCGGTCGTCGGAATCTAGCGCGAATAAAGGCAGTGAGGTGGCTATCTGCTTCAACCTCTACAGAGTGCCTGCTCCCCGGTGCTAGCATGAGGCTTGTCTGTTCATCTACCGCCACGGTGTTGTTGCAGAGTTTGGCCTGCCAGGCTTCCTGAGCTACATCACTATTGACATTATGAACTCGTTTCAAAGCAACGCGTTGGATACGAGACTGTGGTATCATCCGAGGGGCCAGGTTCCAAGGGGGAGAATACCCAGTTTGGTTTGGGAACTCGAGCAGTTTGGCCACACACCAGGTCAGTTGTTCTCCGAGGTAGCGCTAGTTTTCTCGTAGGTGTGAAGAAAGTAGTCTTCAGGTTCATCCACTCTGAGTATCCCATACGGATCGATGGCAGCCTCCCACATCTCGCTACTTTCCAGCAGAGAAGCTAGAGGCTCATTTTTGGCTTGAGCCTTAACTCTGAGACCGCCAGACGGAAGCCGTGGGAAAGAAGGGGCATACGCGTCGCTATGGAACAGACGTAAGACATGAACCGCGATGTGGTTTTCGCCCTGTCGCAAATATGGACCAATATCGACGTGATCGTAGAACCACAGCTTTGCATCTCCCTTGACAGGGCCAAACGCAACCTGTTGGTTATTCACATACAATTTGTACTTGGTGTCGGCCGTGATCTGGATGACCAGATTAGTCGGTGGCTGGCAGTCTAGCTTGAATCTTCTCCTGAAGTGAACAAACAAGCCAGATGTGCCGAGGACGTCTTCGTGGAAGGAGGGATGCCACATCCAGGTGCGATCAAGGTCATGAGCCATGATGAGGTTGTTGATGACTTGGGCTACACCCGACGAGAGAGGCCAAGTAAAACGAGTCGGATTAAAGATGAGTCGCAGGAAGGCAAAGTGTTAGCTCGTGAGATATTGAGGGGAATTTCGGACTACAGTTGCAATTTTAATCCCCACCTACGATTTCCCGAGAAACTCTGGTAGCTACAAACTCGGTCAAATGGAGAGGCTCATGAGCGGCCATTCGGTAGAATCCATCGCGCGGGTTTTTTCTGGCGCTGCAATTGGAATCACTTAACCAGTAAAAAGATGCAGGCACGGATAATATGGTGTAATTACTGTACATTTGACACTTGTTCACTTGTTGGCTGGTGCACTCGTTAATCCTGAGCACGACTTGGTGGTATTCGGTGGAATTGAGCGGAATTTTGACTTTGCCTTGCATAACTACATACCCACTCAATCGTTCACCCAGCGGCTAACTTGGACTTGGTGGGGTGTCTCGGCTAAATTCTTATCGGGCTGTAATCACAGATTCTTTCAGATCGCACAACTTCGGATCAACAGGTCGCAGGGATCGCAACACTTCTGTCACTTGTACGATCGCTGTCAGGTGTCCCTGAGTTGGCAATAACAACTAGTAGCCTGGATAATTTCTCGCTCAGTGGCGACCATCTCTTGTTCAGCCCAGCTTGCAGAGAATTGGCCATTGGCCCTGAGCATATGGGCAGCGAGGTGGCAGCTATTGCACCATTCAATACAACAGATCCCTGCAACCTGTAGTAGACTAGACTGAAGGCTTTAGAGGTATTAAGTAAGGTGGGGCTATAAGCAATTAATAGCTTTAACCCGAGCTTATTAACTTAGACTCTTTAAGCTATTTTTTACTTCTTTAAGAGTATTACTTTCAGTAGTACTATATTAAATTTAATATTAATTTTTTTTTAAGTTTATATATTAACCTTAAAAAGTATATTTAAATATATTTACAGTTTAATATTATTTAAATATTTATTGCCTTTATAGCTAGTAAAGCTTTATTAACTTTATATTAATTTTATATTATTAATTTTTATAATAAAGTTAATTAATTATATATATTTTACTTTTAACTTTATAAAAGGCTATTTAGCTTTTTAGCTTTTTTATTAATAATATAAATAGTAAAACCTCTATAGTAAGCTATTATAATAAAAGTTAATATTAAATAAAACTTATTTATCTTAATAATATAATTACTACTTTAATTAAATAATATAAATATTAACTATAAGTCTCTTAACAATTAAGTTAACTTTCTTTTTTTAACTTACTTAAAAGATCTTTAATTAATCTTTATAATATATTATATTTAATTTATTTATTATAAAGTATTTTACTTAACTTAACCTTTTCTCTATTAACTATATTTATTAATATTAATTATAGCCATTATTATAATGCCTACTATATATAATAGCTTATAGCTAGATTAAGGCTATTATATAATTAACTATAATATAATTAATACAATTAAACTAGCCCTAAAGCAAGCTATAGGCAGAAATTGCTATAAATTATATATAATGGCTATAGCTATTAGGATAAACCTCTTATTAAAAGGGAATTCTGAAAGGTATAATATTTTTAGTCTAAATTGACTAAAAGCTATTTAAATTAAAGAAGCTAAAGGAAGCCTTAAGGTAAGACTGGCCTTTACAGGAAAAAAGGATAGATTTTCTTATTGCCTTTATAGGCTTAAACTTAGCTTAATATAAAGATTAACTTATTAATATAATTATAAAGATAGAATAAATATATTATATTCTTTTTATTATATATAAAAATAAAGATAAATAAATATAAAGTAAAGATAAAGTTTAAAAAGTCTATTAAAGTTAAAATTAAAAAAATTATATTAAGTTTTATATAAGTTAATTAATAAAAGTTAAATTAACTTAAAGTTATAACTTAATTAATTAAATATATATAGTAAGATATATAATTAATTGACTTTATATATAAAAATAAATAAAGTAAAATTAATAAAAAGTTAATAATTTAAATTAAAGTTAATTAATAATAACGTGGTTGATAAGCAAGTG
>NJCR01000129.1:0-32124 GCA_002234235.1 Fusarium hostae
TATAGTCCTAATGTGAACGTCGAGCCTATTCGTACCCGCATTCATGCTTATCTCACACGAGAAGAAAGGGACCACTATGAAGCAAACACCTTCTTCTACGCCGACGGTCGCTTCTCTACTGCTTTGTCTGCCGACGGGGTTTTGGAGATCAGTGTTCAGGCCCTCAGCTTGATGAGGCACGTCCCGTCCTGCACCCAATCTTGCTCCAACTAACTCTTCTAGACACCCAGGAGACGTTTCAGACTTTGACAAGTATCGACACCACTTGCCAGAACAGTGGTGTCCGATGGTGACCATCATTGGCTTCGTGCCATCCCGTAACGACAAGACTCCTGACTTTCCAGAGACCCGTTGCTTCGCCGTCGAAACATCAGTCTACGACACCTCAAAAGCAGCTCCAGTTGCGTTCTCGGTCACCTGTTTCCTGGAAAACACCAAGCGTTGGCAAAGAGTCAAGATCCCTCCCGCGGGAGCATTCCTCAGTCTCACCGCCAAGGTCGCTGGCCGCACCGTCGATGCTAATCAGCTAGCCCTCCGTGTCCTCGACTTGGCCTACCTTCCGAGACCGGCCTCCGTCCCTACGCCCACGCCGACGCCATCCTCTACTCCGACTACAAAGCGGTCCGCCCGCTGGGAGCGCCGTGCCACTCCGTTCACCCCTTCTAAAAGACGACGAGGCTCTGACAGCGCCAACCTTGCAGAGTCTTCCTACAAGAACCAGCTTCCCCAACCCACAGAAGGCCGATCTCATATATCGCTTTCAGAAGATAGCCCAGATTCTCCGGCTAATTCCCCCTCTAATTCCCCCTCTCCGTCGACCATGGCCAACACTGGCGAGTCCAGTATCACTTTACATCCTTTCCCAAGCTCAGACCGCGAGACTAGGCCGCATCGTAATCGCCACCCCCCAAAGAAGTATCCTCATAAAGAGTAAAAAGTTGCATTTGTGCTCAAGCCCTTATGTATTTCCTACGATTTAAAGTGGTAACCCAACTATGCATTTTTACCCTTTCCCTGCCATTCTAGCGTCTTATTTTACATATGCTCTCTCTTGCGATTCTTCCAATTCATTCTTTTGTGATCTTTCCTTCAGCATTCCGCCGCCTTGCACCGACTGAACGATCGTTCCATGTATCGCGCAACACATGCCTCCAACTTCCGCCTCGTGCACTGCCCGAGCCTTAAGCCTCTCTTCTTAGATGACTTGCTGCGTCTCGATTTCGCATTCGACCCTCCCATACACGCCATTAGCAACAACCGCCACATGAGGATCTCTCAGTCTGTGAAGGTGGGACTTAACTATTTGCACAACGGCTGTGATAGGCGATCCGCAACTGACGCAAAAGGATTGGACGCTGCGCGGCAACTGGCCTCGTGCTCTTACATGAATGGCAATATGGCACGAAGATAAAAACCGGCGAAGGAAGATTCTTGACGGCCTTCGGATACGGCGGTGATCAGGCTCTCTGGAGCTGGATTGTTGAAACTCAGCCCCTTAACTGCCTTGTCGCAAAGGAACTGGAGCCGAACTGAGCACTTCGCCACGTTTACAATAAGTGATAACCTGTAGATTCTGAGATTCGGGCTGTCGTCAAATGAACTGAATATAAATCTTCTGATCGTGAGCTTTTGAGGGATTCATCTTTCTAAGAATCCCGCTTTGTGTAGGGTCGTTTTAGAGTTTGTGGGGCATGTTTCACAAAGACCCGGTGTAACCATTAGCATGGTGTTTCAAGCAAGCCTGTCAAGTAGAGGCAGGCGAGGCTAGAACGGAGATGGTACGGGCAAAGGAGTGGGGCTTTCTTAGGTTTGATGGGTGGTAACCTCAATACAGCAAAAAGCTAGTTTCTTGTTGAGGTTGCATTACATATAGCTTGCAGTTATCCGCAGAAAATGGTATCCCCTGCCCAAATCCCATCTTGAATTTCGTTCCTCAAGGCTCTTTCTGGGCAACCCGCTTGCGGTTTGCGTCTCCTGTCTGATTGTGCACTAGATCTGCCGCCCCCTAGATAACACTGTAATGATCATGTGACTTCGCTGCTGTTTCGCGTTATATTTAATTAGCGACACCCCTCTCGTACCCCGCGACACGCAAGGGGTTAAAGCGACAAACTTCAAATGGACTGTGCTTCCCACTTCACCATTGAGTACTATCCCCGACTCTTCGCAATACCTCCTAGACATTTTAATTTTCCGTCACTGGTGCGTATGTTGAGAGTTTTTGATCGTTTGAAGTTTTTTTTTGTCTATATCCCTTATCACTTATCAAGAACCTAGCCGTCATCTCCCAAGGGCCTCTACCAAAGATACTCAAACTCTCAGTTCTTCTCATAAGACTACACTTTTCTCAAACCCAAATTTTATTACAAAACTCGACGACTTGTTAGACATGTCAGCTTCGCAGTCCTCTACCCCTTCGACTTCAACGTCGTGCAACGATGACGGTGCATCACTGGACACAACGCCCTGCGCTTCACAGGCGCCCATTGTCGCCCCGCGAAGAAGGCGTCCGCAGCGCATCTACCAGCCCGCGAAGAACTCGCTCTACGATATCTTTCGGCAGCACGCCGGCACATCGCTATTTGTGTGGCCCATTTTTTGGACAGATTTACACGCTCAACTACTCGGCGCGAGATGGGAGGAATTGCCGCCATGCGATGCACCTCAGCCGTCAGCGGCTCCAGGCACGGCACCATCGCGAGGACATTTGAGTCCATCGAACACCATCATCAGCCTTAGCAACGCGCTCACGCAGATTCTCTTGCCCGACCCATTGCATCCTATTCTATCCTCAAACGCTGTCAAGTCGGTTCTCAACACACTGTGGCCTACACCTTTCAACAAGCCACAGTACCTGCCCGAACTTCATCTATACTTTGGCGGTCGCGTTTATCGTGATGCTGTACGCGCGCAGCTTATGTGGAATTACCCATCTGAGGACGCAAAGTCTTCATACTCCTCATTCAAACCAGTCTCAACGCGACCCGCTGAATCCTTCAACATCTCAACACAGTCCTCGCCAAACTATAGCCCCGCCAACCTACCCATGATTTGTTACATTGGCAAGACTCAATTGGCCTCAGTCCGAAACAACCTTTTTCGCGTCGCTTCTGGACCTGGACGAACCTGCAACGAGCCCGTGTTTCGCCTCCAGCAACTGCGAGCTCGCATCCTCGTGCCCTCAAATTCCGATCACGATGCTCATTTTGTGGGCGTCTTTCTAGGGATGGCGCAGAAGCACTTCTACCCTACCCCACCTATCTGCGGCAGACGCGACTCGCGCATTTCACCAGGACGAGGCATTCCTCCAAGCCCCAACTTCCACGACATCAAGTTGAAGATTATCACCCACGACATTGATACATCCGAGTTTATTGTTTATACTGGCCACATCACAAAGGAGTTCTTGGAGAAATTTCACGATCCCTTCAAGGCTCCGGCCGACGATGATGATGCTATTGTTTCTGGTCTCAAGATTGAGTACACAAGAGTTCCGATTTGGCCTATTCTCGGTCTTAGAGAGAGGCTGGGTAAAGCCTTGGGCCAAGAGATTGTCGGAACCTTCGACCCTAACAAGATCGAAACGTGGGAGAACGATCCCGAGAAACCCAATGGCGAGAAGCGCAAGCGCGATGTCCTCACCGAGGTCGTCAACAGTACCTTCGAGGAAGAGCCAGAAATTACTCCAAAGAAGCGATCTCCATACAAAGGCACCTGAGGGCGTGGCAATGCGAAAGCGGTCTTCATGCTGCAACAGAATGCATCGTCGACGTCCATCTGTACTTTCAAATCATCGTACACTGCACAAATCGTATTGCCCATTTCCTCAAGCCCATTTGCCATATCCACGATGGCCCTACCCCAAGCGCCGGTGTGTTGTCTGAGCTTATCCAGTACGCCGAGCACTTCTTATACGGTCTTCTGCGTTCTGTCCCTGATTCTTTGAAGCTTTTTGTCCACTCCGAGGAGTTGTAGGGATACGGGAACACGCATCATGACAGCTTTTGCTTTAACCGCTTGCATCGGCAGACTGCGGACCCGAAGGTCAGGGTTGGGCCTGTCTCTGCTTGTGTATGCGGTGGCGGTTTAGATGGCAGTTAGCATCGTTCCTTCTAGGAGCGATCGCACCGGTGACCGCAGGCTTGATCGTCTTAGCTCGTACACATGGCTGCAGGTTAGGTAGCAGTCCAATATCGCTTCATATGGGGCGATGGGCATTGCCAGGTCTTGTCGGTGGCCTCAAGGCCCTGCTTCGCGTCAATTTCGGATGGGGAGGGTTCGTATGCGGTTCGGGGTTTAGAATACGTGAGGGATTGGTCTCTGGGACTGCCAGTCGGGAAAGCGCAGCACGACGCTTCGGTCATCGCACCGGTGTTTGGCGTGCTGGCTAGCAGATAAAAGTCCCAGTCGCTGAAGGGATCGGCTCTAATGTGGAAGGGGCGTCATGGTTGGAGAAGGCGTTGTGGAGTATGCAGATTTCGGCAAATATAGAGGTTCGGAGAATGAGTCCGTCGCGTGAGATCGGCTTCAATGCGGAGGAAGCGCCGTGGCCGATGGTGAACATCGGCAAGGTAATGAGGTTCTGCAAAGTGGAAAATGCTCCTGTACAATGTTAGATGGTCACCCAAGATCACCCGTTCCCTCCATCCAGGATCTCAGGCCTGACTGCAAGTGCAAGAGGAGCTTCAGAGTGGCACTTACAGTACTCTTTGGCAAGAGAAATAGTCTCGCCCGACAGCGATCTCGCAATGCAGAACATATCTTTCTTCCTTAGACGTGTTACCTTCGTCCACTCGTCAAGCCAGCGGCAGGGACCGGGCTGGGCATCTGGCTTCGGCCAACATGGCTTTGACTGACCTCCACGTCATATGCTCCTCAATCGCCACGATGTCCTTGTCAAACTTGAGGACCCTTTTGTCGGCGAGCTTGCACAAGGCCAGGATTCCATGCTCTTGTCATAGAGACTATTCCGCCACAGGCATCTTGGGGTATAGGTGACTGTGCGTAGTCGGTCAATGTTGGGGTTTGGCAGAGTGGCTCGTTACGATCATGTGTAGAGTGGCGCAAGGGCTAATCGGACCTGCATCGTCGACTAGACTGGTTGTAGATTCAGGATAAGGTCGACCTTAATCTGGGGCGGGAATAGTAGGTCACCGGTCTTCCTGTTTGACTGTTAATGGACAGCGCCTGGCCTCCAACGACGCGTCACTCATCTACAACAGAGAGCGCGCGAAATCCGCAGCAGCGAGCCATGGCAGGCAACTTGACTTGCCGCCCTTACGGGTCCGGTGCGAGGTGGGCGGCATTGCGATGCATAGGGAATGTGATATTGTTACTGCTGCCAATTGCAGAGTCTGGGGTGCAGAGGGTAGGAAGAATCTGGGCTTGAAGCTGCCATCCTGCTCCAAAACAATACGGGTCGGCAAGGGAGGATCGGAAACTTTTGGGCGCTTTGTACTGTCGTACCTAGGGGCGAAACAAGCTTAATAGCCACCGCGGCACAGTAGCGGCAACACTTCCCTGTCTACGGTGGCGTACCTCGCGAAGCACGGCCCTCAATCTCCACCAAACCCCAATCAAGTCCATTGGAGAGTGGTTTCACCTGGAGAGTCTCGACAACAAGTGGATCAACCCACCTCCAAGCCTGGGATACGACGTACGCATTTGAGGAGATTGGAGGTCAGTCTTGGTGTCTCACAGCCAATACCGTCTAGGCTGGCGGAGGTGAAAGAACAACGAAGAAAAGAGAAAAACCTTGACAAGCATGTCCATTTTGCAAACAAATGGCCAGCTGAGGCACTAACGTACGTTCTGCGGGCGCACGCTTAATCCAAATGAAGAGGCCATCAACAGAATGAGGTAAAGTAAAAAATGTTAGAGTGAAGTAGTTGGCTAGAGCGGTACACTACGCGCCCTAGTAGACAGGTCGTATCGCAAAAAGCATGTACCTGCAGATCGACCAACTTTTAGCGAGCCGGCAGACCATCAAAAGCCAGAGATGACACCCAGAGATCTCTACAGGATTGCACTGGGTGGAACTCACCGGTGTACAGAGGTTAAGAAAAGAGGCTGGGGACCAAGCTCCGATGCCGCCGGAGTCCACAGGCCAGTGCCTCCTTGCTAGCGTCCGTCGGCGCTACTGGTTGGCTGCTACAGGCCATGCCTCATTATGTAAGCGAGCTTTGGCTGAGGACCTACTGTTGAAGCCTTTCCTAAACTCAATACCTAAACCAAGAACCCTCACAGCTAGCTTTGCTTTTGTGGCGTAGAGATATACCACAGGGGAGACTTTTAGACGAACATGTGCTGTACCACATAAACCCCTTGACAATCTTTACAATCTTTACAACAGGTTAGGGAAGCGTAGGAGCCGGCGCGGCCGTGAGCGATTTTGCTGCAAAATGGACGCGACTGGCGACGTGATCATGATGCATGGTGGGGGTTCCGCCGCAGCGACGCGCCGGACCTCGAGAACCATAAAGCCGACTGCAAAGCTGCAGGAACAGCTGTAGGAAAAGTCGCAGGCGGTTGGTAAAAGGACTGATATAGCCGCAGCAGCGCCCCATGGAGGAAATGAAGGTGAGAGTGAGTTGGCCGACAGGGTCGGGAAAGCGCAGGTGCTGGAAGACGCGTCGGGCAACAACGCGTCGCTCATGCAGACTATGCTCCGAGCCATGGTCCACGAGACGTCGGCTCATCTGATAGATGAGCAGAAGAAGATGTTCGAGAGACTCTGGAAGGCGATGATGGGCAGTCAGCAAAAGGCGACGCAGATGATAGGGGAACAGCTGGAGATGATCCGACAGCTCCAGCAGGAAGTCTGGGCGGTCAAGGTGCAGGCGACCGAGGAATCGAGGAAGGCGGATGAGCTCAGGCGGCTGCATGAGCAGTCTACCAGGCAGCTGAGGGTGATGCGAGAGCAGATGAACGAACAGATTAAAACGATCCGAGAACAGCCAGCGAAAGAACTGGAGCAGCTGCGTGAGGAGATGAAACAAGTCAAGGAGGATACAAAACAGGCCAAAGAAGCGACACTACTGGCGAAGGAGATGACGAAGGAGCTCGCAAAGGTGCAAGTCCAGACGACAGAAGAGATGAAACAAGTTAAAGAGCAGGTGCAACAAGTAAAGAGCCAGCTGAACGTGATGGCCGACAGCCTCTCCAGTAATGTCCAGGCGAGTCAACAGCCATCATATGCAGATGTAGCCCGCACCCCACCTACAAGTCAGCCGAGCAATGTCCGCACCCTCTCTTCCATGCGCACGACGCCATACACATTCTCAGATACTCTGTTCTGCATCATCGACACGTCACGGGTCAGCGAGAAGGATAGAGGCAAGGCACAAGTCGGAGAAATGCGCCAAGCCATCGAAGAAAAGGTACGGACAAGGGAAGGCGGCCAACCGAACTGGCGATGTGCCGCCATGGTGAAGGATGTGAGAAATGCGGACCGCATCAAGGTAGTGTGCCGAGACGAGGTGGAGGTGCAGCTCGTCAGGGAGGCGGCATAGAGGACGATGGTGAAGGGCGCGAGGGTGCTCAGAGATCAGCTATACCCGATCAAGGTCTATGGGGCAAACAAGACGGCGGTGTTGGATTCATCTGGCAATATTCTGCCTGGTGCAGCCGACGCTTTGGGAAAAGAGAACGAAGTGACGATCGCCAATATGCACTGGCTCAGCAATAAGGAGAACGGGAAGATGTACGGCTCGATGGTGATCTATGTCGCCAAGGCCAGTGATGCGCGACGGCTGCTTGGAGAGGTACTTCCACCTAGCTGGAGAGTCGGCCAGCACCAACATTTTTGAGCGACGCCAAGGTCCAGCTCAGTGCTATAACTGCTGGGAGACTGGCCACAAGGCTTTTGTCTGTAGTAAGACACAGAGATGCGGCAAGTGTGCGGAGACGGGTCACCGTCATCGAGACAGCCAAGCTTTCGAGCCAAAGTGTGTTTTGTGTGGTGGTCCATACGAGTCGTCGAATCAAAACTGTCGGGTGCGGCAACTACACCTCACTGATGGCCACTAATCTACGAATCCTCCAGCTCAACGTACATAAGAGTGATGCAGTGCAGCTGAGCATGATGAACGACAAAGACTTGCAGGACTATGTGGTGCTGGTAGTCGCCGAACCGTACGCCCTCAACGTTAAGGGATCGGTGGTGACGACACCAAATAGTCACAGAAGTTGGATTAAGTTTATACCTACCAAGAGACATGAGATGCAGTGGCCGATCCGGAGCATGCTGTGGCTCCGCAGCGATCTAGAAGCGGAACAGGTGCCAATACCGTCGGCGGATCTCACGGGGGCAATACTACGGTGGCCCGCCTGGGAGGTCTTGGTGGTATCGTTGTACGTAGCGGGGAAAGATGGAGAAGCCTTGCACACGGCCATGAGGCAGCTACACAGGACGATCGCCAGCTTCCGAAGCAGCACAGGGAAGAGAACGGACATCGTGATTGTCGGCGATTTCAACCGGCACGATCAGCTCGGGGGGCGACGATGTGACGGGCAGGAGACAAGGTGAGGCAGGGCCGATCATTGTTCTCATGGACGAGCATGGTCTGCTCAGTCTTCTCCGAAGACGTGGGAAAGACCGGGTGGTAAGAGCACGATCGACTTGACGCTCGCATCAGCCGAGCTGGCAGACGAGACGGTACACTGTGGCATCCACCCGACCGAACATGGATCAGATCATAGGGCCATCCAGACAGAGTTCAATCTCACGACGCCCGAGAGAACAGCGGAACCAAGACTTCTGTTTAAAAATGCACCCTGGAACGCGATCAGGGAGAGGACAGAGGCAAAGCTCTCTCTATTCCCGTGGGATGGCGACGTCCAGACACAAACGGACAGGTTGATGGACGTGGTTGTCGATACGATCAATAGCCTAGTCCCACGAGCAAAGCCATCACCATACGCAAAAAGATGGTGGACGACTGATCTTACCAAGCTTCGCAGGGCGTACACGTTCTGGAGAAACCTGGCAAGGGCCTGGCGTAGGGCCGGTCAGCGTATTGACAGCTTGGAAGGGCGTGCCAAAGAAGCGGGTAAGGAGTATCATGATGCGATCAAAAGACATAAGAGGGCGCACTGGGATGACTTTATCGCAGATGGGACCAATATCTGGCAAGCCGCCAAGTACCTCAAACCCGGACATGAGACGAATGGCGATAATGTGCCCCACTGCAAGGAATCGACGGAACGACAACGCAGGATAAGGTCGAACAGGCGGAGGAACTTCTCAGCGTCTTCTTCCCACCGCTACCGGCAGAAATAGAAGACGAAGGTTCGCGACCGCGGCGCAGAGAAGTGGCCATGCCGAAGCTGACGATGGAGAAGGTGGAGAAAAAGGTGATGGAGGCCAAGGCATGGAAGGCACCTGGTCAAGACGGACTGCCGGCGATGTGATCAAGCCGAAGCAGAAGGCCAAGATCTTAGGTGTCATCATAGACGCGAGACTGAGGTTCAAGAAGCACATGGCTGAAGCGGCCATGTGCCTTAGAAGACTCAAGATGTCATCCCCACGTACGGCCAGACAGCTTTTTACAGCGACCATCGCTCCGGCGATCGACTACGCTTTGGTCGTGTGGTCGCATGTACGAAGCGAAAGAGCACTGAGCTGGTTCAACAGGGCTCAGAAGATGGGAGCACGAGCCATCACAAGCGCTTTTCGGACGGTTGCAACAGCAGTGGTAGAAGCAGAAGCCGGCATCCAGACGGTATGCGAGCGACATGCTCATGCAGGTATGCGGACGTACGTCAACATCAAGACGTTGCCAAAGACGCATCCGCTCGCAGCCCTCAAGGTGTCGACGAGTCGGAGATACGTGTCGCCGCTGAAGAAGCTGACGCTTGCGCATGAAGGGAGCGGGAGGGAGCGGATGGAAACGATTGAGGCCTATGCGGTACCACCGTGGCACAATCATGTGTCGCTTCTATGCGAGGCCGACCGTGAAGCAGCGACAACAGCAGCGAAGAACGCTAGCGACATTGTCATCGCGACCAGCGCTTCCGACAAAGGAGGTCTTGTGGGCATGGGCGGTATCGTAGCGCAGAGATCGCCTCGCCAAACAGACAAGATAGTGGCCAGGTACTCGGTCACGCTCGTCTCGCGAGACGACCAGAACCCGTATACGGCCGAGCTGGAGGCGATAGCGATGGCATTGCGATGCATGCCGGATGTACGAGCGACCTGGGTGAATCGACCTCCCTCAGCAACTATCACCCGAAGGCAGACCTTTACAGCTCCGACTCTAACACCGACACACAGAGACCATGCACTTCCGTTGATGGTAACAGCGATGAGGGCACTCTTGACCCCGCGAGCGAAACTGTATCTCGTCTGGAGAACAAGCGTCAGCTCCAAAGCCATGATATGTCACGACTCAACCAGCTTGTACCTCGCTTGAAGGAAGACCAACAGCTTCAGAGTGATGATATATGGCTAATCATGAAATATCTCATACCCTACTCTGACGACTGGCATGTTTTCGACCCTGGATATCCCATGGATAAGTCGCCACCGCGCAGGCGGCTCGTCTCTGCAAACAATATTATATGTATCCTCAATGAATCCGGCCACTGGTCACTCTGTCGCCTGAACAAAGCAGATGGACACTTCGATCATTACAACTCTCTAGTCCGCATCAACATGCAGACTACTTAAAAGACGGTTGTTGAACGAGCCAGCAATAAGGCCACCTGACACGATTACAGTCCATGAGAAGGTATGTGCATATTTTGCTTCAACGAATTTCTTTAATCCAATTCTTGTTCTCAAGTATTGTCATTGGAACGCCCGTAGCCCCCAAACTCTCTTGAAGGGATTTATCAATGTCCCGATGGCAGAAAACCTTCCTCGCCTGTCCAATCTCTTCCAGTCTATGCTCCCATTCAGCACCACCGTATACCTCCTTGAATACCTTGATCCCCGGAAAAAATGACTTTGATTCCTCAGTAAGGTCCTTGGTAGGATCATGTATTTTATCAATTTGCTTCAAACCGTGCTCATCATACCATGAGAGCGTAGGGTTAATGTCAACTTCTTGAGGCTTTGTCTCGACCAACAGTTGCGTCCGATTTTCATCCTTCAAGTTAGATAACAATTCGGTGGGTACAAGGACCACTATTCTTCCAGGTTCTGGAGTCTTGCCTCCCTTTGGACATGCCAAAATGTCTGATGTCTGTGAGAGCTCCAGAGTTTGAGATGGCTGTGAAGACACACAGGTCTCTGGCACCTGGGAATGAACAAACCCCAGAGGAACCCGACCTTCAGAGCCTCGTACTTTGTTCTCTGTTATCTCTCTGCTACTCCCTGGTGAGGGTGATACATACTAGCAAGATTCTCCGTGTCTACAGATCGTCGCCTCTCGCGAAGGTAAATGAAGGGGTAGGAGGCTTTGTAGAGGATGTTTTCGATAACGTCCAACAATCGAGCTACTATAACTTTCAAAATTCCATGCATGTTGCTCCCAAGTTGACTTGTGATCCAGTTTCAGGTGTCAGTGTTTGCCATTCACCACAATCTCAGGAAGTGTAGTGCGCGAGTATGAGCATAACAACGATAATAGAACAGATGATGCCAAAGAAAAGAAGAGAGAGAAAGAAAAAGGTCCGACGGATTTTGAAGGTATAGAGGGGGGCACTTTGTTGCATTGGTATCCATGAGATTGTTCTGAAGTTCGTTACTCGGGTTGTACGTCCTCTTAAGTAACTACTCCAAACATGTTTTTCTTTACTTTTTTCTTTCAGGAGAACGTGCCCTTGAATTTAGGTTCGCACTTCTTCCGCACCCACTACCTACTAGCACCGTATCCGTCGCTACGTCCCGCTTGTGGTTCTCGCATCCCTCGGCGGGCGTGAAACCCTGTAGGAAGGCCCGCGAAGTTGCTTCTTCCCCTGTTTATCAACGGTGAGCGGGATATTGCTATTACTCGGTCCGGTACAGGGACTCCCGGCCAAGACAATAACCGAAGCCACAACCACGAAACAATTGGCAGGGGTCCTTGAAGCTCCGCATCATGGCTTTCCTTGGCCCGCCGGAGATATACAGAGATCAGAACGGCTCGTCCAACTGAAGGTGCAGAAGCATGGAAAGTACAACCACCACCCTTGGGCTTGATTGAACGGGGCAGGCGTGGGTATACACGAAAGTTGATCACACTTTATTCGGAATATCAACATTTCCCATGATCCTCGTAGTAAAACAGAAGGAAAACTGGTCTCAGTTATGTGAATTATCTACAAGTTTATCATATGTCTACGGAGCATGAAGCTATTGTGTATATTCTTGTTTGTATACATCACCATCCGCAACTGGCCTGAATACTTTCGTTCAATGCTTCAGCATGGCGGCTAATGCTCATTGCAAGCCAAGAGACGCATTCTTACCAGATTTTAGTCTCCCATTTATTAGGCACCAGGATTAATAAGCGATAGAATCCTGCTGTGTGAGAGGGGATATCAAGACATCTCATCAGTAGATGAAAGCCAGAAATCGTTTCCCACACATATGTCAGGATCCAGTCTCTGCTTCAGAGCAATCCGATGATGTCGGACGCTCTTGCTCAGTGCGTGATGAGAAGCACTCACCACCCCTTGAAGTGGTATCCGTCGTTACATACCTCCTGCAAGAACCATGGGTCCCAATCGTACGCTTGCACATCTTTATTCGTACAGCTCTCTCCAAGGTTCTGATTCAGTTTGTCCGCATCATGTGGAGTAGATGGTTGCTTCAGGAAGGCAGCAGCTGCCGAGGCATCCTGCTGTCGCTCTCGGAGCAGGTAGCGTCGAAATATGGCTATCCACTTGTTTGGCAGCAGAGGTGGAATTATATCCATCCACTTAGTCGACTGCACATCTTGAGTCTTGATAGATGGGGAACGGGCCATCGTGGGCTGGGCGTTAGACTTAGACACCTCATGAATAGGCTCGAGACCAGAATCAGGCGTGGCCTTGATGTCATCAGCTACGGCACCAGGCGAAGAACCACTTTCTGAAGGAGATCGAGGAGTGGCTGACGTGGATTGGGAAGCGTTGTCACCAAGGTTGCGCAAACCAGGAATGAGGGATCGTCGCGAGGTCAAGTTGGGATGGGTTCCAACTTGGTGGCATAATTTTCCATCCCAGTTTGAGTCACCATCATCATCATCATCATCAATGGCGTAGTCATCGATGTTGTTGTGAGAGTCCGGGCCCACAGCCGTCACATTGTCTGGTCCATCTTCTTTAGACGAACCGCCAATCAGGGACACAGGCTTGTTGGTGATTGAAGTGATGGTCTGGCTGTCGCTGAGGTTCTGGTCCTGTTCGCTAGACGAAGAAGCGAGTTTTCTCGACTGCACCTCATTGACAACAGGCGACTTGGACTTAAGGATTCCAGCTGATAATTGAGCAGAGCCTGAGTTTGTTTCGTAAGGAAAGGCTTTAGAAGGCTCAAAGCCCCGTATAACAATAGTGCTGCGGGCTTTTGAAGGTGCAAAAGGCTTAGATGAACCGTTTGAGGCTGCGGGAGACTGTTCAAGCAATTGCGTCGCAGCTTGGGGGGCGCCAGATCGTTTGCAATCAAGAATGACGGGTGATGGCTTCTTGTCACGTTCGTAAGGGCTTCCACCCTCCCCCTTTGCGTCTTCATAGCATGAAGAATCATCATCACCAATGACACTCTTGTCGGTGTTGTCATTGCTATACAAGACCACAGCAGCGCCTTCATCAATAGTTACAGTCCTGACATCGTAACGGATCGAACCTCTGTTGAGAGCAGAAACAGGTGGGCGATATCGCGATGGATTCACAGTACCCTTGAGGGGTTCGCCGTCTTCAGTCAATTTGGGCTTGTCCCTGGACCTCTTGGCCTTAGACTTGTTCCTGTACTTCTTGGCCTTGGTTCTGACTGTAAACTCATTGGCTTTGGGCCTGTTGGGATACCCGGCCGGCAGCTTGCCTATGGGCTTTAAAGATGAGTTCGAATTGGCGATACCAGAATCGGTTGACTCAAAAGCAGGAGGTCCTGCAGAAGCAATGTGAGGAGGAGGCGACAGAGGGCCCTTATCCTTCACGATAGGAACAGTCGTCTTCTCAAAGTGATCGGGGCTCATGTAATGTTCGCGTTTGTCTTGGGTGCTCGCGAAAGAACCTTGACGTCGTACAAGAGGATGTGTGATCTCAAGTGGTGCTGGTACTGAAGGCAAGTCGACGGCCTCTTCGTCTGCACCAGACTTAACACTACTAGATAGTTGAGGCAGGTCAGATATCATTGACTCAGAATGAATGCTCTGGGGAATAGTCTGTGTCGTAGGAGCAGTCCTTTCGACAACAAAAGTCTTTTGGCCCCATTGTTTCCAGTCAAGGACTTTTCGTCGCGCGGGGGCTGACTTGTTAGCAAATGAAACCTTGATGCTTCAAAAATCAACTTACCGGTCCACATGCTATACAGAATAGCGGAATTCCCTGTGTCGACCTTGTGGATGACATTCGCATCCACAGTCAAGCCGTGAGTGTCCAGGCGGTAGGGCATTGTAATTGAGAGTTGAATAGGATAAGGATGGTAACAATGTAATCGTAGAACGGCCAGTCGTCTACAAAAGGAGCGTTGGAAATTAATCAAGTTCAACAATTAGAAATGGAATAATGAAGCAATGAGATTGACGAAACAGCTAAATATGGTGGCATGCTGGATGCTCCCAACATATAAGTCAAGCTTGCCCATGCCGAGACACGTGGGTGCAAATCACCAGAAGCAAAAACGAAGACAATGTAGATGTCGCCCCTTGCAAGTCAATGCATCCTCCATTGCTCAATCATATCTCTCGCTAAGCCAAGCCAGAAGGGCCTAGCTCCTGGGTCGGTATCAACCTACCGGGTAGGCTTCCCCGTCCGGGTGACACCATCTTGATGTCTTTAGCGAGTGCAGGAACCAGCTGTACTCTCGTGGCGCATCCCTGCGTAGGGCAGTCTCCAGATGACAGCAAGGGTGGTTGGCAGACCCCCATTGGCCATGAATCAACAAGATCGCGGCATGACGGGATATGGAGTGTTGGAGCTGGTAAACTACATCAATGCGTTGATGCGAGACCATTGCCAATCTCTTTTGGTTGTGCGCCTGTGCTCATTTTCCCATTCTCGTCGTAGCGTAACAACCAGCGGCAACGGTCATCAACCGGGTCCGAACGACCGGCGTTGGATTTTTGGGCTCAATCCGGGCCGCCCCCACGTCCCGTGTTACGTACAGTATGGAGATCTTCCCCCATCATACCGAATGGGGGAGACCGGCATGCACACCAGGTCGGAGCCACGGAGGCGAGCGGTACTTTCTTTTGCTAGTGCTGTTTTCTCTCTCCTACCCTGACCACTACGCTCAGCTGCTAAACGCTCAGACGCATCAACGACAACTCAGGTTTGACATGGAACTGACTGGAGGTGGCCCTGACAGAGATGTCACTTTCAGCTTGGGGCGACTCGCTTAGCTCAAATAAGACAAGTAGACTCGAGCTATTCATAGTGCATTGAGCCAGAGGGCTTGATCCGAATATGAGTAGGCGGATTGCAACACCGTACGCGAAAACTATCACGCTCTGTACTACGTGCTGAGGTCGCAGGAAGTAGATCGCAATGATATGGCGAGGTTCTTTGGGGCAGCGCACGGCATCATGGCCACAATGTGAACGGGGTTTCTTTTTGAGTCAGATCAGGTAGAAATGCGTAATTGGGAAAAAAAAAACCCCGAAACAAAACCGTTTTAGTGGACTGAGAGAGTCTTCTTAGGCGGGATTTTTTTGCTGACGAGGATGCGAATTACCAGACTACACGAGACCTCAGAAGCTGTTCTGAAAGCTGGTGAACCTTGATGCTGACCCCTCATTGCCGATCCCGGGTTCTCCAGGTCGCGTCTTTTCGCGTAAAAAGTGCGTAAAGTCGCGCACTCTTTACGCTAAAGACCACAAGATTTCAATTATTATACTTCATGCATACATGACCTTTTGTAAACTGATTTGCGAGAGCGTTGCCCTGAGCAGAGGGTGGGTTTGGATAATTTGCTTCATGTACACGACTGCACGAGGCTCAACTCTTTACCCTATACATGTCGTCCATCCTGGCGCATCGACTCGGAAACATCATTTACACAAAACCAACCTTGACCTTGTACAATAAGAATTAATAGTCAATATTCGAGGTTTTGTCTTTAGATCATTATGTAATGACAACATAATTTATGCTCGGCAGTTCCTTCTTGCATCGGAACGAGATATTGTTAGCCGATATTCAGCCGGACAAATCATCGCTCACTCCTTTCGGAGATCATCCACGTATGCATTTCTTGCTCCGGTGCCATCAGTATCATTATTCGGATAGCTCTCCAACACGAGACGCTCAGTCTCCTGAACATTGAACTCCGATCACTATAACGCTGTGCAAGTCAAGGCTATTTGTTTCTTCCCGTTTTACTTGCTAGTCCTCCGCCGTCGGCTACAATAGGCATCTTGAAGTAACTGTACAGCCGTATTGTGAAAGTGATAAGCATCAGGCCACATCTTTGCAGATACAAGCGCCAACAGCAGTCACTTTGTATGCCTCCAGGTTCGGCTGAGTCCAGGTTGCATAGATTGGGACGGGCTATTGGCGGATTTTGCAGTGTGCGCTTGACATGGAAACCTTCCCCAATTTCTCAAACCATGCCGTCTGAAAAGGGCGCATGCGCACAGTATCCCTGCAACTTCCCCTCGCACCTTACCCAGGATTGATAAACCCTGCAATTTCCCCGAAACGTCACAAAATTTGACCGCGCCAACAACCCCCTCTTTCGTTAGGTTGTCAAGTTTCGGAAATTCCCGCAATATGGGCGACGACCAACTCCAAACGAATATTGACACATGTCACCAAATCGTCCAGGACTCGTCCAAGTTATTCACAACTCCACTCCAAGAACCATGGACAAGTCCCAAAATACCATATGGTTTACATGAGGCCTTGACAAACTTACAATCTAAAGAACCATTAGTCACACGTCAAGAGCAAGCGAAACGTGAAACCGAACGAATCTTTCTGAAGGCAGGGTTCCAAGCCTGGCTGGCGTACTTTCTCACCAACCGAAACCAGGCGTACCATCACGTTGGGCAAACGTCAAGCCACCAAACACTAGAGGCTTTCCATCGCCTCTCCGCGGATGATCGCGCCAAAGTCGCGACAATAATAGCGGGAATCAAGTGTCACGAAACTGTCGACCAGCTACTTCGAAAGTTGATGCAGAACCGAAAACGGAAGAGTAAGTTACTTTGCACACTCGATGAGGTTTACTCTGACATCACGGGAAGGGGTCATAGAAATTCACAGCACAGAGTCTGTTGGCTATACGACAAATTCCACGACGTCGAGCCTGCCGCCTGCTAATGAGAGCCTCCCTTCAACCGAGAGCGCGATGGCTACGTCAACCTCCCATTCCGATACCCCGACACAGAGTCTACAACAGATCGATATGATAGGGACTGTGATAACCGCTCCTCGCCCTTTTGTACCAAACACCGTGAGTGATTCGTCGACAGTTTCGATACAAGCGCAACAATGTACACTTGGGTCTTTTCCTGGCCTTATAGCATTCTTCGACCCCATGTTTTGCGGCAGCGTATCCGCAAAGGACGGCAAGGCAAATATTACGTTGAATTTTCCGCATGCCACAACGCATGGTTCTAAACTTCACTGTCTCATGAGCCTGGTTATAAAAGCGAGCGAGATTCCACTCATTACTTGGCGTCTATTCCAAGTGCACATAAGACATGGGGATGATGGTATTCGACATGAAGTATTGAAGAACGGAGGAAGAGGGCTTGGTGGACCAGGATTCCAGTTTCAGGGTTCTCTCGATGATGATATTGAGAAAGTCCTTGGCCCAAAGATGGTTGAGGCAATAGCTAAGAGCCCTGTGCGTGAGACAGAACTCAGTGCAGGCATCGCTGCCACAAGGTGTGTGACCATATCATTCAGCGGTAATCCTCTAGACAATGGCATATTGAGCTTGAGTTTGGGTTTGGAACACGGGCTCAAAATGAGAGAGAAGCTGTTCGGATAATACACATAGAAGCAGTCAGGTCTTCTTCTTTAATTGACCACCATCTCCAACACAGTATAGTGCATAGCCTCGAGGCACAATACACCAACCCTGTCTCCTCGCCATCTTCTTTATCACAGTAGCATGCCCCTCAGATTCAATGGATATGATAGACGCCTCGCAATCGCGCCATAGCACCGTTTGGTCGGTTCCGTGTATAGCGTAGGGTGTGCTCAATGCACCGGCGAAATCTTCGGTTCCATCGAGGTCGTGCTCATCGACGTCCTTTTAAAGCGTCAGCAAAAATCGTTTCAATTTCCACGTTTGGCGACTTGCCATGTAAGCATGTACCGTCGTTGGAACGGCGATTGAGTAAATGTTTGCGTCTTGTATCGTCACGCACGTCTAAATGCTGTTTAGTATGGAGGCTTGATGTTCTGAAAATGTTGATTTCGTGAAGTTTGTCCAGCGAGAAGGTGGGGGATGAGATGACGATGGGACGAGAAATTTATGGCAAAAATTGCGGTAGTCAGGTGGGTTTTCCGCGAATACCCATCGTGCTGCGGGGTCCACGGCATTCATGCCCAAGACGCCGAATCCATTTTATCCCAACACGACGCAAGCTGGGAACCATGGATAAATATAGATGCTCAAGATACAGCGTGGTCATAGTTTTCTGTCTTTGTGTTTACGTCGTCGCAGGCTCGTAAAGTATCTCAGGTTTGCTCAAATGTCTTGCCAGACCGGAGATCCCTCATGACATCATGCCATTATGCCACTACTGAGGTATCTATCCTAGTGGCAATAGACCCAGTAAATTCACAGGGTACGTTCTGTTTCTCCGCAGGCTCAATGGAAATTTGCAGGAGCCGAATTCTGTAGGCGACGGAAATTTGCAGGGGCTTGATTTTGTGAGCGATGGGAATTTGCAGGGGCTTGATTTTGTGAGCGATGGGAATTTGCAGGGGCTGAAATCTGTGAGTAATGGGAATTTGCGGGGGCTGAAATCTGTAGGCGATGGGAATTTGCAGGGGCTGAAATCTGTGAGTAATGGGAATTTGCGAGGGCTGAAATCTGTGAGTAATGGGAATTTGCGAGGGCTGAAATCTGTGAGTAATGGGAATTTGCGAGGGCTGAAATCTCTAAGTAATGGGAATTTGCAGGGGCTGAAATCTCTAAGTAATGGGAATTTGCAGGGGCTGAAATCTGGAGGTGATGGGAATTTGCGGGGATGTAGAGAATCATAATTAACTTACCAATCATAATAGTGGACATAGAGTTAGCGTAAGCAGATCCTTCATGTTGCAACTTTATTGGTCACACGCTCATATAAGCATAGTAGTTCCTGAAGCAATAACATGCTAAGACTAGGGTAGCATGGTGCTTGGGGCTAGACAGGGCAACTGCCGTGGTTGTGTGGATTCCGATCGGCTGGCTCTCTATTGAACGACAATCCGAGCTGAGTGTAAGGTTGCCGATCTGGTCACAGCTATTTGCTGAAAGATAATAAGGCTGGATTTATTGTACGATATGATAGATAGCTCCATTTGTGCTTTCAGCAATGAGAAAAACATTACTTCAAAATATCATCCAGGCAGTTGCAAATCATAGCATTATCCGCCAGACTAAAGATATGTTCAAGTCAAGATCCAGGGATTCATCGACAATCGGCGACGTGAAGCTAGCTCCATCGTCGTGGCCGCATATACGGCCAAAACTCGACAGGAACACCTTCCGCTCGCTCTAGGCCAAAGACAAATGACCAGTACCAATCGAACAGGGTCGTGTTGCTGGGGACGGTTCACCAAAACTAACTTGGTACAGAATACAAGGCGAGCTGCATATTGCAACCTTTGATGCCGTATCTTGTGAGAGCAGGGCAAAGGCGACCCCCGTAAGGCCATCTCATGCAGCCGCCATGAACCCGTCGCCTTCAATCGACGCCGCACCTGCAGGACTCTTGCGAGATTTTGTGCTGGTTGAGTATATCATCTTTGAGGTCGGGTTAGAGTGCTATATTAGTGGTGTTGGCGGTGATAAAAATCGAGGAGAGAGACAACTTCCACCGAATGTCTTTAATCCATAATCAATATTAAAAGACCAAGCCCCTGAGACCAAGCTGGTTGTTTCTGCAACTCATATTGCTCTTCATTCATATGTCATCAAAGACACTTCTATATTAGTCTTCGCGCTTCCAATATTTAGGTTTCTGTTATCGTCCTTATTCGCCTCTGGCAACAATCTCTCATAGCTCTGCCAGACGTTTCGGAATCTAGTGAAGCCGTTTTCAAAAGCGATGCCTTCGACTTCGTCAGAAAGCCGAAAGGAATATGGTTCCTTTGAAGAAACAAACGAGCCATCATCAGTTCTAGAAGTTAAAGATTCAGAGGTAGTATCCACACAGACGTTCACGGATGATAATGATTGGACGGAGCTACCCAAGAGCAAGGGTGAGTAGTGTTACTTCATAAGTTGTCTATAACTGCTGATTTCAACTTAGACGCTCCTCAGTCTCCAAAAGAAACCTGATGCTTTTCGTTATGGGGCTTGTATGTTGCTGGAATTATAAATAATGCTTGGTCTTCATTCATTGCTTCGTGGACTTCGACAGGTCAGCCTCGGCTATATAGTTTTTCCGAACCCAATGATTATTTTTTTTTTCTTGCATCCTTGCCCCAAGCCCAATGCTCTCATTGCGTCATCAGACTCATCACGTAGCAAGCTGCACCCTGAGAGAAGGTAAGACTAAGTAGTTCTGTCTACCGCACTCCGTCTTGCGATATATAAGTATCAGAACAAGGCCCTTCGTCACCAATTTCCCGTCGTCCAAATGCTTCCATCTACCACTCACGACGGGTACACTGAGTTCGATATACCGCCAGCACTTCAAACCAAGCTCGATGCTGCCAACACCATCTCTGTATCCCCCAAGGCAAAAAAACTTTCTCCTGATGGTGTTAATTACATCCTATATGAGTACCCACATGATCCTAAAAACCAAACAATACAAGACGTGTTAAAGCAGCTTTTGAAGGAACTAGTAAGCATTATCCGTCGGAAGACCATCCCCATGATCAGCTAACTAAGAAGGAACCTATGGTTACAAAGTGGCCCGGGAAAGACGATCTTCAATTTGAATGGCAATTTAAGGATTTTCGTTTGGAGCGAGGCGGATTAAGCACACCAACTAATAACAGAAACGTTTACATTCCTCGGCCACTACCCGCCACCGAAAAAGGCACAGTTGAGATTATAAACACGAAGGCCAGATCAAGGAAGGTTGTACAGTGGGATAGTTCAAAGGCATATTTACTGGAACCTGGTAGCATTATTCATGTACTTGATGGTAGCCAGCCATGTAGAATGTGGATGCTTACCTTCCGCTCTGTAGAAAAGGACAAGGAAGAAGCAAACTGAGATACTGGAAATACTGGGAGTGTCGTTGGACAACTCGCAGATCAAGCTCAAATGGAACTTAAATACCAAGGTCATATGTAGCCTGTCCATTACCGATTGCCCCAGGCTGCCACCCGTCCAGACAAAATGTATCTGTATGAATGACTGCATCGATGCCTAAATATTCGGCCATCCATGCGTTGTGTGCCTCAAGATCTCCGTCATGTTCTGCGCCAACCTCGATATCCCGGTCTTGGTTCTGGAGCTCGCTGTGTGAAGAACCTTGCTGCTGGTCTTCTTTCTCTTGAGCCACTATTGGGGCAGTCTCTTGGCCAGTGCTCTCTTCGTTGATATTCCGGCTCGATTCAAAATATTCAGACGCAGGAGTACTGACACTAGCAACTGTTTCACCCATATCCATGTGACTGGTTATTGTAGATTGTTGAGAGGTCTGGAGATCATCTCCATGGAATTGGCTGTGCTGCTGTTGTTTATGCGAGGACTGTTGCTGGGACGGCATAGAATTAAATTTGTCGGGCATGGGTGCGCTGACGCTCGATATGTCCGTATGACTTGGGCTCTGGAGAAACGGGGGTTGTTCTTGGGGGATATCGCTGTTAGGATGACTAGATGCTGTATGGCCACTGCGAGGCGAACCGTCTGCTGGTAAGGAGTTCGGGCCTGATGAGAGTGCACCTGATACTGCGTCAGGTTTTTGGCTTTCTGTTTGTAGACGATCTGATGAAGTATTCTCCCATCCGGGCTGCGTTTCCGCATTGGGGTTTGAAGCTGGTGACGGGGTTGAGGTTGTGCTCATGGCTGCAGCAGTTGTTTTGGGGTTCGACGGTATGATGTTTTGCTCAAGAGACTCATGTAGACTGTTACAAGATGTAGACTGTGGAGAGGGTATGCTGAGCTGACCATCGCGTATACCGACAGCTTCGTTTTGGGGCCCAGGGCCATCGTTGCGACCACCACTGCTATTATCATCAACGACCATTTCTGTACCAGTTCCCGGTGACTCTTGGTCAGTGTAGTGCGTGAGACCATAACGTATTGTAGAGTCTGTCGATTGTCGTACGTGTGAGCTCCCGGCCGAGTCTTGTATCATCAACCGCGATGGTTGATCGGGGCCAGTTCGCCGACAAACTTTCTTCAATGGCATTCCGGGTGTGTCGTAAGATAATTCATCGGCAGCCCTCTTAGAAGGCTTCAGAAGTCCGGCCTCAATTTGCTTGTTTCTCATATATGATGCAATTTCGGTGGCAGCTAAAGTGTATTGCTCTGAAACAGCCGCGATGTTCCGATCACGAAGGGTAGCGATGAGTTTGTCAAGTTTAGGTTTTTTGGGTTCGCCGTTCGTCGGCAGAGACATTGTTCGAGCCCTTTCGATGATGTCAGTACCCATCACAGAACAACATAACGACGTACTCACGTTTTCGCCGTGGCAACATCGCAGAAAAGACACCCAATACCAAACTTGCTACAGAGAAACTCGTAAAACTCCCCCTCTTTGATCCAAAACCTAATTGTAGAATCTGGCACTGTTTCACAATCGCCAACCAACTTTGAGTTGAACTGTTCCTTTTTGTAGCGTTTCCATGATTGTTTGGATAGATATATCTGTCGTAGAATGTATCTCCGTTTGATCGAGTTTAGATCCTTTGAAGCGTCAATGGCTATGAGAAATTGGCAAATCCCACGACCTAATGTGACCTTGATATTTTCGCTGAAAAAAGACTCGGGCGATTCAATCCAGCCGTCAAGGGACTCCAAATACTTTGGGTCTGCTTCGAAGCTTTCCAGCTTCTTTTCCTCATATTTCTTCTTAGTTTTGTCGACAGCGTCATTCGATGACCGAAGTTTTGTGAGTGATGATGCTTCGCGAGTAGTCAAACGGCGATGATCCTGAGATGCCTCTCCATCCTCATCGGAACGCGTTGTTTCGCTTCCGCTAGCACCATCGCTATCGCGTGTATTTCTTAATATGTGTTTATCGTGTTTGTCTGCGGGTCCACGTTGTTGACGCGAACATTCATTCGGTGATTGATAGCTCGATATGCGCTTGATTTTATCGTAAATAGGTTCCCGGAGTCTGACGCTTATATTTTGAAGGAACGATAGTAGTGGATGAAGGACCTGGATTCATGTCAGTAGGTGAAGATTTGGACTATAAAGACAGAAACTTGCCTTCTGTATCGACTCATCATTATTCAAATCGATGGCCTCGTCAGCAACGGCAAATAGGCTGGATGCTAGGGACCGAAGGTCATCAGAAATATTTGATGGTTCCATGGCTAAGAGGAGCAGGTATTCAGGAAGAGGAAGCAGCAAGGTAAGCGAGCGCTGACAGTGAGCGCTCGCTTAATTCTCTGAATTAGGTAGGCTGCCTAAGCGAGCGCTCACGGTGAGCGCTCGCTTAATTCTCCCAATTAAGTAGGCAATACCTGGCTCTAATTGACAATTGGAGGAAAGCACCTCTGCCAAGATTTTGGGGAGCAGCATATTTTCAAGCAGTGGCGTTTTCTTTATGTATATAACCAGGTCAAAGTCCATGATCAAATGCCTTCCATGCAAACCTGCTGCAGTTGCCTTACTGGCCTCGACAGCCTTCAATCGCCACATGAGGCTCGCTTTCAGAAATATGTTACAACCCAGCATGCCATCTCAGGGTATCACAGTCGAAAAGACATATGCTGTTACTGTACGCCAGCGATTATTCCCTCCCGTCCCGTTCTTGAGGTATGCTAACCTCGGAAACGTCAGTTTTGGAATAGATCTCAATCTTCTTTCCAAGAAGCCCATATCATCCTCTGTAGGACCTGGGAGGGAAGTAACTACCAGATAGTGTTCTGTGATAAACCGGTAGCAAGCATATTGCAGAAGAGGATTAGCAAATGGAACCTTATACATTATTTTCGTGGAAGAGCTGGAACCGCTAGATGAAATGTCGGTGTGATTCAATGTCGCTGAGATGCATAGGGAAGGGGGGCTTGAAAGAGCCTCCCAGCCTGATCCGAAAGTATTGAAAAGCTCGCCCCCCTTTGCTTCATATCCAATATGAGGGCCACTCCTCTCCGCTCTCCTTTGCTCACAGAACTATGAAGTCAGAAGCTGGAAACCGTCAAAGAACCGCAGCTTCTACTGGCGACATCTCGACAGGACAAAGAACCAAACAAGCAATATCGATATCCTTCCAAGAAGCTGTCTCTAACTTGCCAACCCCATACCTCAAGCACTCTGAGTTACCTCCCGCACGACGCCTACCACTACCAAGTCTAGATGATTGAATAGTAACTCTTTATAACACTTTGAAAAGCACCGAACCTCCTTACCCCAGTGATATTCTGTGATGTCGCGGAGCACACCTCTCTATGGCCCTGTCGGCTCGCCCAACATTGGACTCTGACTGACGGGGACAGGTCTGGGTCCTCTAGAGCGCGATACGGAGGACTGGTATCGATGCCGCGCCACTAGCGATCAGCGACTGATCGCGTTCTGGTCTCCCGAACCGGGCATGGTTCATCTGCAGGGCCCGTCAAGTCGTATTACGGTTCGCGTAGGACGTCATTGCACATCTTCCTTAGCCCCTGACTACTCCTTAATGTCATGAAATAATATTTAACCTCAGATAGTTACCTCGAAAATTTCGCCAACTTCGTTTTTCATGTCGTCTACTGACCGATCTGCCGTCGTCAATTGTTTCGTACCTTCTTTCAACATCGTTACACAAAAGGCCCTCTCCCAGCCTTCCATCTTCGACAATGGTCTCCACGCCTCAACTTCTCAGTAGCAGCGGCGAGCAGCTTCCTAAAATGTCACAGCAAGGCGGCCTGGTTAGAGCCCATGTCTCGACCGACATGTACATACCGTCCTGGCCTGGGACACATGCCAACGATTCCACGGATCTCGATACAGACAGCTCAACAATCGGCTCCAGCGAAACCTCTGACCACGGGTTCGATCATGATATTTACGACCTAATGGATGACGAACACGTATCCGAGACCGAATACATTGACTCAGACAACGACGGAACTATGGACGACGAGGGCTTTTGCGAGCCGGATATCTTGTCAACGATGTCGCTCAGTTCTACATTCGAGAATTATTTCTCCTGGTGTGGACGAAAGTACCCCAGCCAGGATACAGGCTATAGTTAGTAAGTAGAAGATGTGTGATCAGTCACAGCTTACTGAGATTTTCGTTGCAGTGAACCGATCGATCCTAAACGGACGGAGTTGTGGGAAGAGATGTGAGTGGCCCCTAGAGTTTTATGATGCTATACTAACTCTAAACCAAAGCTATTTTGTCTGTTCTCACGTTTCGGGAGACCTTCCAAAAGTTGTGATATCCGAAGATTGTCAAGTATGGGTTTCACGTTCACCCTCTGGATCGCACCAACTGACCACGAAAACAAGCTCGTTCTAGACATAGGAACAGGAACAGGTACCTCCATAAACTTGACTCTCGCTCCATTTCCTGGTCTAACGGACAGATATTCAGGTGATTGGGCGATGTATGTCTCCGTGACTTATTCAGGTGCCTAGGATATTATTGACCATAGCATAGTGATCTGGCCGACGACAACCCTGGCATTGATGTTATAGGCATTGATATCGTGCCCATCCAACCCAATTGGATCCCGCCCAACGTCAAGTTGTGAGTTTGCAGATCTCTTATTCTCCAGCACACCACTAATATCTGCTGAGCCAAATCGACGATTGCGAGCAAGAGTGGACCTTCAAAGAGTCATCCATCGACTATATACATGCTCGGGGCCTGAATGGGAACGTCAACAGGACTAGGCTCACGAGGACTGTGTTCAAAACCCTCAAGCCGGGCGGTGTTGTTGAGTTTGACGAAATGGCTATCGACTTCGGGGCTCTGGAATGGAACTTGGAAATGGAGACTGTGCTGGGTGATTGGAAAGAGTTCTTCGTGGACGCAGGAGAGAAGCGAAGGACTCCTTTCATCTTTGTGAACGACACAACACTACAACAGGAGATGAGAGCTGCCGGGTTCGAGGACGTAAAGGTGTATACGTATCAGGTAAGGTTTGCTACGCGACTCTCTGTTTGTTCATTGCTAACACTGGGAACCCCCAGATACCACTTGGTACGTGGTCTCGATCGGAAAAAGCCGGAAAGTTAGGAGAACTCTTCTTAAAGACGTTGACAGAGGACATGGTAGGCTCAGTCCTTCGTATAGCGACTGAAGACCTTAAGTGGAGTGAGCAACGGGCTCAGGTCTTTGCTGCCACAGTCCGGAATAAGATACACTTGGATTGTAACAAGTACAAGATCTACACCACACGAACCATCGTTTTTGGTAAAAAACTGGGATGTAGCTGAAATGCAGCTGCGTATAGGGAAGGCTTTGGTTTCCAGGTCAAAAGCCATGACTTCAATTAGGTCCATGTTTTAATTTGCATCCTCTTAGACAGTCCGCTATAATTCCTTGCTGTGTTGTCCGTGAGCAAGCTCGTTCAATTATCTCTTCGTTCAATTATCTCTTCGTTCAATTATCTCTACTTGCCAGCGCGAACGGAGCCTCATTTGACTTGGCCGATAAAGGCTGACTGGGCAGTGAATGTGCTGCTGTCTGACTGCTCGGCATAAGCTGCAAGTACCTGCACGCTAGCGTGGGGGCTGGAACATGGGCTTTACAGCGCACGGGCGGTACCTTCATGTTACCAGCATCAACGCAGCCACAGAAAGAGGAAAACAACAATGACGTTGTAAAAGACGCAATCAAGCCATGCGGAACTTCTCCCAATACTTTCAGTCCTCACCTAGTCATAAAAGACGAAAATATAGAAGATTGTGTCTGTGAGCATTTTCTTCCCCGCGAAAGCCGTCACAGACTGAGGCTCGCTCGCGCGGAACTTGAAAAGGTCTCATGAATCAAGCCATGCCCCTGCACCTAATTCAAAGGATGCGGAGCCAGCTGGAGCTCATGTTTGCTCTGCGGGCTTGGTTGGGAAGATGACTATGCAGGCACGGCAGACTAGTGGTTTGGTCTGAGTAGCAACTTGGAATCAGCTGTCGGCAGCTTGGATGAAACGAGGATGGCTCCCAAGCTTTAGGATTTGGTTTTCGACACGTGGGCGGCATGCATGCATAAGAGATGGAAATGATAAACTTCAGTCCGACCTTGGATAATACATTAGCACCCACTTGCATATTGATCCAATTTACCATTCTATGATTACTTTTATTCTTCTATACAATTTGCTCCTAACCGACCAATTCATTGTATCCCAAAGAATAGCACAAGAACTCAAAAGACCAAAGTGGTGCGTGAGGCGGAAAGTACAAAGAGTGGTGGTGTGCTTCTTGGAACAAAGGTACCAGGCACAGTGCAGAGACGGAGTGCCATGAAAATACACGCACCGATGATCCGCGGGAGCTTGGACCACATGATCACGTTTGTTCAATGGGGACTTGGCATGTGGGGTGACTCGGGATGTTTACAAGCTACGGAGTAGTGCGCTGATTGACGTGCGTCCCAGGGATTTGTTACCTGTGCGTTTGAGGCGATGGCACTAAATCGTAAACCCCCGCAGCCCGGGCTGTCTCTTTAAATTACTGTACTCGCGCCAACGGTAACTGTGCTAATGTGACAACGTCTAGCCTCGATGGGGTCAAGGTGCATACGGGCAGACGGGGTTATGGATGCATCTCACAAACCCTGTCAAAATCGCAAGGGGTCTTACAGGCTGTCTCCACAGCCAGATGCATCCGCGGCCAGTCATCTGATTTGCCTTGACGATGCGCGGCGTCGATAGCACCGGTGCTCATCAGAATCGCATGCATCGGCAATGCCCTGGCGCTCACCCGTAGGGCCTATATATTTGCTTTTGCTAGGGATCTCGGGTCGCAAATGCATTTCTCGCCTTATAATCAACATTGATCCCTTGCTGGTCCTGCGGCTGCCTTGTGCCTTCAAACTTTCTCTTGCCCCCTCATTTCTTGCCTTGTTGTGAAGTGCACTTTCAGCAAATTTGACTTCTCATTCCCGTAGCGAACCAGTTGCCACTAGCCCATTCGGTGCAAAGTCATTGAACGAGCGAAAAACATACCCGATTCTCTTCCCGAGGGCTAAATCAGCCTAACCTGTTGTCTTTGCCGAGGTTCACACTTCTTACCATGTCTGAGGTCTCTAGAAGAAACAGGCCAGGGACCGCAAAGCGCATCAAATGCGACCCAGAACGCGACTCAAACTGCGACGCAGACGTGATATACTGTCCGGTAAGCCCTGAGAGCGAGGGCGAACATCCTGAGGCTCCGTTGTGTTTGCTCAAGGCAGATACTGTCAACAGCTGCGACACCATCTGGGCCCCACCCTCTCCAGGTAAGACTGTGAAGATCACCTCCCTCTCACGTTTTTTTGTCCTTTTCTCGTTTCCACATTCACTCTTTCTATACCTATTGTGTCCATACTGGAGACTCAAGGTGCCAAACCGTTGCTTTCGGAGGACGTGTGGGTTCAGAATACACTGAACTCATCCTCTTCCCCCTCTTGGTTGACACTCATCGCCTCATCCAAGTCTCATCCGTCGTGGTCTCCGATTCTTGAGCTGACGTTCCGTGTAGACTCCCAAGATGCGTCGTATCTTCAGGTCATAGCCTTTCAACCTCATCCTCGATCTCGGGAACGACGCCTACCTCGCCTTTTGCCTGCGGTCAAAGCTGCTCCCCCAGAGCCGGCTGCCCAGCCGAAAGAAAATAAAGGACCCGTTGTCAGTCCCTTCACTATACGTGAGGATCTATTGTGTGCGCGTGTTACCCCTCTCTATGGCCGCCCGGAGGATGGGCAGGTAAATGGATATGTCAAGTTCCACTGGCCATCACGAAATTCGTCGCAACAACGGTCTGTCACTGTACCGCTGCCATCGGGGGATGATGTAGAGGACGCAACGACAACCATTACTCCATCGCATGCTCTTGATCACAATCCCAGCGCATCAACACCGCTTGTGACTTGGCATACGGATGAGATATACCCGGATGGGACTGTTTCCCTAAGGAATATTGAAGGGGTTGGTGTACGGACAGTAACGAAGAGAAGCTTGCCAGTTTCCTCTCAAGATGCTTCACTGGCTCTGACGATGGGTAAACCGAGAATGCTACCATCTGAATTCGGGCTCGAAGCCCAAATGGATCCTATCGGCAGACGATTATTTGAGTTTTGTATGTTCTTTTTATCGGCGACCTGGGCTTTCGCGAGGTGTTTGCTGACTATCCTTTGACAGACCTTAAGAACTGGTGCCCCGGAAGGAGTGTGCTAAGCAACACAAACTTGTGGTTGAAGGACCTGGCCCCGATGCACAAGAACGAAGGCATCCTTCATGCCATCCAGAGCCTGGCGGGCATCTACATCTATGATTATGTGCCAGACGAGCGTATTCGGCAGCGAACCAATCGGCTATATGTCGAGGCCGATCAGTATTTCAGTATGCTCCTCAACGCACCCGAGAGCAGGGAAAATGGGAAAGTGCAGGAAGTCATCACCATAGCTGTGCTTCTTTCGATGCAAGACGTACGTATAATTGTGTTGCTTTTCTTGTTATTGTCATGCCGTATTTCATCGTGACGCTGACTGGATTGCAGGTTCTCCTCATGGAGCGACATCGGAAGAAACCTCACAAACCGCGATGGCTGGAAGGCTTCGAGCAGGCCGCACACTTTCTGCGCGCGACCGATCCCAGTCAACGCTATTGGGATGACCCAAATACCCAGTGTGACAGCCTCCGCACCTCCCATTCCATCATCGTTGGTCGGGGGGTGATTCTGGCTCAGCCTATGATGGCTCTTCCCGCACCAGAAACTATGAACCCCGAAGAGGAATCAGACAGATTCAGATGGCTCACGTATGGTTCGGAGAAGGACATGTATGAAATCCACGGAGGATGCGGGTTCTCAAAGAAATTGTTGCACGTTATGAGCCAGGTGACATACTGCGCAGCTCGATTGCAGCAAGAACCCGAAAGCGTGGTGGTTCCATATACGGCAAAGACCATATTGCGCATACTGGAAGGGATGCGACAATGGAGCCGTGAAGATAAAGACTGGGAGACGGTTCGAAATGGTGACCCGACGATATATTGGGTGCGCGACACGGAAGACGGTAGGAAAATCGATTCAAGCCAAATCATGACAGAGGTTACAGCTGAGGCGTGGAGGATTGCTGCAATAATTTATTATCAATGCCGTCTTTTGAGGTATGAAAATGTGGAAGGAAGAGGGGGAAGATGGAGAGGGAGGTTGAGTGATTGCGTAATAGCCCAAACTTTCTCCTTCCTTCTCCCCCAACCTCAACATCTACAACACTCCAGTAACAATGGTGGTAAAAGCGCTGACCGGGCTTTTAGGCTACCTCGAGACCACACCGACGTTCTTGCCAAACTAGAGGATCTTGCCAAATGCATACAGATCATGCCGACATCGGGACCACACTTCACAGCTCAAGCGCCTCTATTGCCAGTATTTTTTCTGGGTTTACTGGCCACCAAGCCCAAACACAAGGCTATCGCAAGGGATTGGTTCGAGGACGTTGTGTCAACACCAGTCCGTAGTGTAAGTGCAAAAGAAACGCAATCCTCCCCCTTCCTTAGCAATCTATGGTTACTAGCAGGCTCGTTCTGCTCTCACCTAGGTCTACTACGTAGTACTCTGCTATAAAATCAGGACGCTAATAGATCGCCCCAGACCGTCCCTCAGTTGTATGAAGCACTCAAACGCATCTGGGAATGGATTGACGAAAAAGTTCCAATCCAATCAGACCCAACTGATCTCACCAAAGCTAACAAAGAAGTTCCAATCCAATCAGACCCAACTGATCACACCAAAGATATCAGTGAGAGAGTTCCTTGGTGGGAAAACTTCGTTGCAAACGTCCTCGACAAAGAAGAGGAAATCCTGTGCCTGACTTGATAGTCATTGTGTGCCGAAGGAAAGCTCGTGAGAAATCCTGTGGGATGTGCCTACGCTTCATGCAATGTGGTTTATGGACCGATGGCTGCTTTACAATTGCTGGCGAATGAAGGAATCCTCCATTATCTTGCTGGCTATGTACCGAGGCTGATTTGGATATTTGTTGCATTGAAACTGGTTGGACTGCCTGTAGTAGCACACCCGCTGGTATGGGGAGGGAAGGAGCGTCGGGGGTATCGAAAGGACTCGATGTACCAGACAATGTATAAGAGTGTTGCGGCAATATCCCCAGACTACCATAGATCTCTATCAAATGATTGACTCCATTTTCTCATCATACTGATATCGGCCGTGAAGATACTTGACAGTCAAGGCAGACTTCACTGGAGTCTAAATTGAGGCTTGTGACAAATGTACATCTAACCGTATGACATGGCGAAGTTAGAACGGGTTGTCATGGTTGACTTGGATATTCCAAGTCACCGGTGAGGCTTACGGTGCATCCACAGCAAGTTTAGGGTATACAGAAAGGTGTAAGCCCTGAGAGCGTAGCCTGATGTCCCAGATGAAGCAGCGGCCACGGCTACGTATCCTAGTTTTATGCTGGCTGCAACGTTGAAATGTTGGCCAACTACAACGTGTTGCCTTTGAACTCTGAATACGCTCAGCGGCCTTCTGTTGAGTTCCTACCGACCAAACGGATGACTGAAACCTGGGCGGCTAGTAGGGTTCCGTCGAGGTAATTTA
>NJCR01001296.1:0-15593 GCA_002234235.1 Fusarium hostae
ATATCACAATACGCAAGTCTGCCTAAACAGACATCCACCCAGCTTTCGCCATGGCTCAGAGTGCCGCTTCACTGATGAATCCTATGTACGAACCGTCGACGATTTTCAACTTTGACACCATGCTTCACCCTGCCTGGGAGCAATGTTGGGCCATTGACCAGCCCAACTTCACAAGCCTGTCTAAAGCCACTGGCAGCGACGCCCAGAACAACTACAACGTCAAGGATTTCCTTTCCAACTAGACATATACTCCTTCCCCTCGCAGCTCAAACTCCAGTGAGTGCTTTGAATCTCTTCACGCCCCACGCCCCGGATTCGAAAGTATCCAGCATAGAGCTGGGAGATATAGGTCCTAGAGCTGCCCGGGCCACACTTTTCATTACGCAGAAGGGTCTTAGCGATTAGGGGAGGGGCTACTACCGACCAAAAAGCATACTTCATAATATCTTTAGTCGCATAATGGCTAGAGACTTGACCATACTGCAAACTTTTATAACTATCTGGCAGGAAGAATCGAAAGTGGCTAAAAAGCGTAAGATACATATGGTGAGTCTATATCTGCCGGATATTCTACAGATGGAAAATGATGCTAAGCAGCAGCTAGTTAGGAATTGGATAAGGCAGTTTGCAAAGTTGACAGTTGGTGAGGAATCTACTAGCTCTATCTTGGGCATGATATCTAGGTGTAAGGATGGCTGGCCCAGGTAAAAGGACCAGAGAGGAGATGTTCCAACTCGTGTCTTTTGACTGGGTAAGGTGGCTGTTTTCTGTCGTCTTGTGTGGATATTCTCGTTTTGGGTAAGGCTAAAGCATTTAAGTAATGTTATGCAGATATCGCTACTGCCAAGTAAAAATGTGAAATTGACAGACTCACATTGCATCGAGTATACCATGCGTAAACCTAAGCTCTGTTGCAATGGTTATGATTGGGAAACTACGCTTTGCCATTGCAATATTTTGATTTTGCTGGACGGGCCAGGTGACCGGAATGTTTCTTCCTACTTTATTGATCCTGATACTTGCAGCGAATATTAGCTGTCCTACGCAGGTGTACGCATATTTCTCCGCGTCTGCTATGGCGAGTAATACCTTCACACAATCACCAGGCAGCCCTGCTGGGCTGCTAGTTATAGCCTTCATATTTAAAGCACTCGGTGTTGGTTGGGGAGACATCTTGATCGGAGGAGTCACGACAATCTTGGCCTCCATTGCATTCGTTTCCTATTGATACGGATAATAAATTCGAAATAAAAGCAAGTTCAGGGCTATTTTATGAAGTAAATAAATAGATGCAGATTTGAATTTCTTGCATATGTTTTCTAGGTTTTTAACGCGTGCTTGAGGGGGGCTCTAGAGAATGAAAACAGACAATGAGCAAAGTCATGGCGCCTCAGTAAAACCCATGGTCACCCTTGTCCTATTTCCTATGTCTTATATTGCCGAATATTTTTTCTTTCCCTGGCCACTCTGGCTTTTCATTGCCGTTACTGATTCTGGTGCGCTAGAAGACCGATGCTGGTGGTTCAAATGACAATGCCTTCCAGATGTATGTGCCGATATGACTGCCTCGAGGTTCGTATATTCTCGTTGTAGCCGAACTTTCTCGGCATTTAGTGCAATGTTCTCCGATATTAGGCGGTCCTGGAATGTGTCCTCTGAATGCGAAGAAGGTTCGATAGAGCTGTCTTGAGGCGATGGCGGGAGATTATTTTGGACCATTTTCCCGGCTATTGCGCGCTTTATGCGATGTGATTGCTGCGATAAATTTTGTCAAGACGTGCTCTCGGTTGAAATATTCGAGGTGGAAAACTAATCGATTTGTAGCCTTGTGTTGTAGCTCTAGTTCTTGAGAAAATAAAAGAGTGGTGGTTGAGAGTTTGATATTGGAAGTGGCTGCGCGAGATACATGTTAGGGACTTAAAACTCGGACGTCAGTCCGAGATTCTCGAGCCAATCACGCGAGGGATAGATATATGAACACTATCACCACCCTCTCTGTCAGAAAGTCTAATCTACGGCAGAGTAAATCTTTTAGCCCCACCCTGGGTGATTTATAACAATGTGGCCTGCGGGAAATCACTAGCTTCTCGCATCATTCTTGTCTCATCATCGAAGCCGCTCTGCATCCCAACCAACGTCTCGACCGAGTATCTCAGCCAACGCCTTCTCCACCCACCTTGACGGGTTTCCGACACCTCCACATAACACCTAGGCGCTGCGCAGACGTTCCCTCGGGCTTTGGGACGCGTGACAACCATGACCGTTTACATGCCGTGGCTGGCGCCAAGTCAGCGTGATCTCTCATCAAACCACAGACTGTCTGTCTATTGGATTGCAGCCCGATTGTGTCCAGTGTTAGGGCAGTATCCCAATTGACGTCGCGCATCTGGCCGATATCCAATTGGCGTGATTGGGTCGGCGTGGGTCCGTTCCTGCTGTATCACGGTGGTTGGTTTCGGCTCGCCTGGCAGGGCGGTAGCCATACGGTCTGCCTTGCAGCGGCTGGAGCGACGCCTTCGCCTGTCACCTGTTCCCCACTCCGTAATCAGGCAAAGGCCTGAGGCGCTTCCTCAAGGTCTTTGCGGCGACATTGCCTCTGTGTCGATTCCCTACCGTAGCCGGTGTCCTTCTCTACGTACAACATCGGATAGCTCATTACGACCACAGCGATGCCCGGTCACGATATTCGACTTCTCGCCCTTTGATGGCGGCGGTGTTCGCGGCCTGTCGTCTCTAATGATTCTGCAAAATCTCATGTCTACCATCGACCCCGACGCCCCGCCCAAGCCATGCGATTACTTCGACATGATCGCTGGCACCAGCACCGGCGGCTTGATCGCCATCATGCTAGGCCGCCTCCGAATGACTGTCGACGAATGCATCGATGCCTACAGGTCGCTATCCAACAAGGTGTTTGAGAAGAAGAGCCATAGAATCAAGATCAATGGCCAACTGCAGGGAAGGTTCGACAGCACGGCACTCGAGCAGGCCGTCAAGCAGACCCTGGCGGACAGTGGCCATAGCAAGGACGCTCTTCTCAAAGATTGCTCTGATGGTGCCTGCAAAGTGTATGTTCACAGCACCCTTCCGATTGATGTTCCAGCACGGCTAAACGAACCAAAGCCTCGTCTGCGCGACGAGCAAAGAGACAGGAGACACGGTGTGCCTGACCAGCTACCGCCCCGCCCGCGGAGTTGCTCACCTGTACGACTCCGCCACGATCTGGCAAGCCTGCCGGGCTACATCTGCCGCGACCACTTTCTTCGATCCGATTGCCATCGGGCCTTACCAAGAGCAGTTCGTCGACGGCGCTCTAGGAGACAACAACCCTGTCTACACGCTCTGGACCCAAGCCCAGGACGTTTGGGGCGACGACCAGTTGCGGAGCCGTCTTCGGTGCCTGGTGTCAATCGGTACGGGCGTACCCGCGCTCAAGCCCGTGCGCGACGACGTTCTGGGCATCAGGGCCACGTTGACAAGCCTTGCGACGGAAACAGAGAAGACGGCGGAGCAATTTCGTCGTGACAAGTCGAGCCTCGACGACGAAGGTCGCTACTACCGCTTCAATGTCTCTCGTGGCCTCGAGGACGTCGGCTTGGCGGAGTCAAAGAAGCAGCGCGAGATTGCGGCGGCGACTGGACGGTACGTCGCGTCGCAGGATGTGTTTGGACAGATGAAGGCGTGCGCCAACGGGCTTGCGCGAAGACAATGTTAGTCACCCCTAGTATTGCAGATAATATACAACGTTCCAATTTGCCCATTGTAGCATCACTAATCAGCCGTCCCAAGATTTTGGCCCTTTCAAGACACCCTTCAGCCTGGACGGTGTCCCCGCGTCGGATAAGTTTGTCGCTAGGCCGGCCGACACGGCTGAACTGGAGAAGTGCCTTCTCCCGCAGCGATCACATGCCCGGCGGACAAGCAGGAAAATATTTGTCCTTTTCGGACTCGGCGGTGTAGGAAAGACGCAGCTATCCATTGATTTCGCCCGACGCCACCAAGCCGCCTTCAGCTCGGTCTTCTGGCTCGACGGCAGATCGGAGGACCAGCTGAAGCGAAGCATCGCCGGCTGCATATCCAAGATTCCTAAAGACCAAGTTCCAGAAACCAGCCAACGCTGGACGGACAGGCACACTCATAGCCAAGACGAACTCGACGATACTGTGGCGAATGTGATGAAGTGGCTCGAGCAACCCGACAACTGCGAATGGCTATTGATCTTCGACAACGTCGACAAAGATTGGATCGGCCAAGAATCTGGAATGGGCGCTTACGATCCGAGGCGGTACCTACCTGGCGATCATGGGTCGGTGCTGATCACGACACGGCTTTCCCGTCTGGCACAGCTGGGTGAGTCTCGAAGGTTAGGTCAAGTCAATACGGGCTTGGGCAAGGCCATACTCGAAAGACGGTTTGGCGGCGAACTTGGTGAGTGTTTACGACCCACTCCTTTGCAACTTCCATACGATCGTAGCTGAGTCTTATATCGTTCCAGGTCCAAATTGCGCCAACATCCTAGAGCTGCTGCACGGGCTGCCACTTGCGTTGGCGCAAGCAGGTTCGTATTTAAGGGAGAAGAGTATCGACCCCACAACGTATGTGCGAATCTACAACGAGCAATGGGACGAGCTGATGGGTCCTCACGACGCATCGAACCGTCCACTCTTGGATTACAACCAGGGAAGCGTCGGGACAACGTGGACCATTTCGTTCAAGGAAATCGAGCGTCAAAGCCCTAGCGCTGCCAAACTACTGCGGCTGTGGGCCTTCCTCGACAACAAGCAGCTGTGGCATGGCCTGCTAGCAGTGACGGCAAATAGTAGAAGCTCGCAAGACCGGTGGCCCCAATGGCTCAGTGAGATAGGCGGCAACGAGGTGCGATTCCTCGATGCAGTCGGGCTACTGCTCCGATACTCGATGATCGAAACTGAGCAAGGATCGAAAGACGGCTATTCGATTCATCCGGTAGTTCACCAATGGGTGCCGTACCTAGACGGGCAACGACAGGAGGACGAATGGGCAAGGCTGGCCCTCGCCGTGGTGGGACAATCGGTGCCCGCGGGGGAAACGGGGGAGTACTGGGTGGTGCAGCGAAAACTGATTCCACACGCCGAAATTGTGCGGAGATGGATACAAAAGGCAGTGGGCACGTGGTATATTGGAGACCAGTTGATTATAGACTCACTACAAATGCTGGGGATTCTGTACGCGAATCAGGGCAAGCTTCCAGAAGCCAAGGCAATGTATGAGCGAGCGCTAGAAGGTAGGGAGAAGGCCCTTGGACAGGATCATATATTAACCCTCGATACGGTCAATAACTTGGGAAATCTCTACGCAGACCAGGGCAAGCTTCGAGAAGCCGAGTCAATATATAAGCGAGCACTAGAAGGGAAGAAGAAGGTCCTCGGACAGGATCATAAATCGACCCTCGATACAATCAACAACTTGGGAAATCTCTACATGAACCAGGGTAAGCTTCGAGAAGCCGAGGTATTGTATAAGCGAGCGCTAGAAGGGAAGGAGAAGGCGCTTGGATGGGATCACATATCGACCCTCGACACAGCTAACAACTTGGGACTTCTTTACAAGAAGCAGGGCAAGCTTCTAGAAGCTGAGGCAATGTACAAGCGAGCGCTAGAAGGGAAAGAGAAGGCGCTTGGATGGGATCACATATCGACCCTTAACACGGTTAATAATTTAGGAGCTCTCTACGCGGACCAAGGCAAGCTTCAAGAAGCCGAGACGATGTATAAGCGAGCGCTAGAAGGGAAGGAGAAGGCGCTTGGACAGGATCATATATCGACCCTTAACACGGTTAATAACTTGGGAGCTCTCTATGCGAACCAGGGCAAGCTTCTAGAAGCAAAGGCAATGTATAAGCGAGCGCTAGAAGGGAGAGAGAAGGCCCTTGGACGTACTCATCCCAAGACATATAGTGTTGCACGGAACTTGCAACTTTTGTACTCCAGCCGAGGTACGAGATCACTTAGCCATGATTTGTGTACAAATGCCTAATGACAATAGTAAACGCGCCTACCAGGCCTGGAAAGAATGACCCAGTCAGTTAGTGGGACAGGTTCTTGGAAGACTATTGACTAAACTTCTTAACATCATCCCGTTTCGCAAGAGGTCACCACAGTACCAAGAGTCAATATTTGGCACACAAGACTCCACTCTATACATAATCAAATTTGGTCACTCTGGAAATTCGGAGGCAGATAGCTTTTCTCTTTATTGATACCTCCACATTCGTAAACAAAAACCTCCTATCAATCGGAACTGGGGATATATTTGAGTTTAGTCGAGTACCAGACTTGGATCGTGCCCTGAGAACGATTTGGAAGGGCGCAGTGGATCTCAGCCCAAGAACGGCCAGCCTGTCTCATCATGCGCAGAGCATCTTCCTCCTCTGTTGTCCACTTTCCACCGAATGATCTTGTCCTCGAAGGCGAAGCCTTGGGCGATATTCTGCCTTCAGAATGCGAAACAGATCTGTCAGTTTGCTGCCTTGGATCAGAGGTCCACTCAAACTGCAGTTGAAATGTTGTTCTGCCACCCTCAGTGATACTCTTCAACAAAACGTCCTGCAGAGGCCATTCTTCGATTTTAGCGAGAAGTGCGCGGGGCTCGGAGGGAACTGACGTTGCCTGCGGTGGTGTTGGACGCTTAGCGTAGCATACTGACGTTCGACGCTGTTCTGGCGAAGCGTAGTCCCGCTTCAAGCACTGGCGGGGGCACTGCGGGTCGAGGCGTGAGGGGATCGGGATACTCTTCGACACTTGGTGCTCTGCTTTTCTTCCAGTATACCTAGCCAAACAGGATCCTCTACAGCAGGTGGTTTGCCATGTGCCCTTTCTTCCAAATGATAAATATGCTCTTACTTGGTCGATTTAATGGAAGTCTTTAGTCACCTTGAAGGTGCTGAGGTCGAAGCGATCAAGTCTAGTCAAACATCAGTTTTATTGACAGCGCCCGACATCTCTAACAAGGTGGAGTTGGTGCTTGCGAGAGATGTCAGTGTTACGACTGGAACAACTCCACTCCACCTAGCAGCCAAGAATGGCCATGCCACTGTAGTCAAGATATTGCTTGAAGTGAGCGGCATTGCCACAGAGCCGGTGGACGAGTCTAGCCGAACTCCCCTATTGCTCGCCGCCCCGGCTGGACACGAGGCGGTGACCAGACTCCTCCTTAGTGTAGATGGCGTCAATACAAACTTCATGGATGGGTATTATGAGACGCCACTTTCCCAGGCTGTGAGATACGGGCATAAGACCGTAATCAAGCTTTTGTTGGATAATAGCAACGGAACTTTACAAGATGAAGCGTGTAAGCGAACCTAGACCATGGGATATATACAAAGATGTCTTGAGCACGATATCGATTGAAGCACTTGTTTACCTCACTATACTGTACAATGATGCAGATAAGAGGCGAATAATTGTGGACATGGGCCCCCAGATAACGGTAACCTCGCATCGACGACTGGCAACTGCCCATGTTACTGGCAGAAGATACCTACGATTCCCCTACACGGTTATGAAATAACGCTGGGACTTAATTACATATCGATACAAGGCACTTAGACTTCACCATACATGCACCGTTGAAATAATCGAGAACGTGACATTTCTCTAGGCTAACTGAGAGAAGTTTTACACGAACGAATGCAAGAAAAGCCTCACTCTACCAGCCGGCTTGCCATTTCCCTTTGCCATCAATCTTGATTCTTTATTTTTGTCGAGTATCGGACTTGAATGGTGCCTTCAGATCGATGTGGAAGGGCGCGCTGGATGTCGACCCAAGGCTTGCCATCTTGTCTCATCCTGCGTACAGTTTCGTCCTCTTCTGGCGACCATCGTCCGCCAGATGATTTTGCAGCCGAACGCAAAGTCTTGGGCAACCTTCTGCGCTTTTTCGGATGCGACACGGATTTATCAACATGGAGCTGACACGAATCGTGGTCCCATTCAAACTGTAATTGGAATGTTGTCTTGCCGCCCTCAGTAATGCGCTTGAGCAAGACATCTTTGAGAGACCATTCCTCGAACTGAGCAAGCAACATGCTAGCTTCAGACGGGGCTGGTGTTGTCTCTGGTGTTCGAATATCGCTAGGTAACTGCGCGGTATGTGTTGCCGATTGTCTTTTGCGAGAGCCCCGAAAACTGGCGGCGGTACGGCGGACCGAACAGGAAGTGGATTTCGAGATCTTGCGGCGCTTGCAACCCTGGTGGACATCATCTAAATCATCGTCTTCCGAGCCAGAATCCTCAGCATCTGGGAGATAAGAAGAGTTCTCTTCATTATGTTGAGATTCTAACCTGTCAAGACCGTCCTCGTTCCCTGAGTCTTCACTGTCTGCGTCACCGTCCTCAAACTGCATGGTTTTATGCATCTGCGAGGATTTGTGGCGGAAACGATGAAGTGACGGCGACATGGAAGACACTTCGGCATCGGAACTAAACACAACCTTCGTGGCCTCGGACTCGACATGGGTGGACGCGCTGCTTGTATCATCCGAGGCTTGCCCTTGACACGGTTCATCAGAGGATGTTGCGGGAGATGGGGCGCGGGCTTTAAGGATGGCACCTTCGTGTGACTTGCAGGCGGGTATTTCGTTTTCCTGGAATGATGCATGGACCACTTCGATGGGGCTCGCAGTCCGGGGAGAGTGTGCGCCAGTTGAAGGGGAATCCTGATGACGCTGGGAGCTATGACAAACGTCATAGTCAGAGACAGCATCAACCACCATGTTGCTCTCTTGACTGGCTGGTTCAGGTCGGAGCTGTTTCCCGTCTGCCGCAACTGGGTATGGTTGGCTTTCAGGGCTGGTAGGAGGGGTTGCAAAATTGATATCTTGACACTCAGTGGACGTGTTCCCGACCAGTAAGTGATTCACCCCACAAGATTGTTGGCTCAGTCCAGAATCAGCGAGATGAGCCTCATTTGGCTCAGTCGGCCAACCTGAAGCGGTATCCGCTTGAGTCGGGGATACTGTCGACGCAGTGTTCGCGCCAATGGTGGTTTCTGACTCAGTTGCGCCATATTCGGTGGCAGTCAGATCTACACGTCGGTTGTCAGAACCTTTCACCCAAGAAGAGCCCGTAGCCTCCATGACTTACCCAAATAATCCACAGTGCTGGTACGTGTTGTATAAAACTGCGAACCATTGAGTTCTTGACTCGTATCGTCTTCATCTTCAGTATCGGACTCGACATCAGAGGGAATACAAATCGCTGTGTCCCTAGATTTTCCAAGAGCCGAATGCGCCTCCTTGTCATGCAAAGATGTCGTGTCTGGCTGAGAGGCAGGAGTGAAGCTCTGCAACAGCTCCCGCTGCTCAGAGTCAATAATCAACGAGGTCATACTTGAGTTGCAGTGTGTAGGGAGGAAAAGAGTTAAGGGGCTTGGTGTTCGCAGTATGGCCAAATTGAAGATAAACATAGACGGGCATTGTCCGGCTTATATGCTCGCAGCTGGACCATGCGGCCAAACGAGCCCCAGCCCCTTCCAGGAGCCGAGCCCGGTGTCGTCGTGGTGCCTCTCCTCGTTCTACAAGATCACAGTGGTTTGGATGGACGAGGAAGACACGTAACCGCTTCTCGCTCGTGCCAATCACTTCACTGCCGGGCCACACTTCTCGCATATCACCAGGGACCCACGCCAGTCGCTGGCAAGGCAGAGTTCTCAGGAGATACCAGATGAGGCAGGTCATGATGGGTATTGGACTGTCCACGCACGACGCGTCACTTCCAGTTGGTCAGACAGCACCGGGTAGGAAGTTCCCCGGAGCACTAGCTCTTCCGTCTGACCGTGATGAAGCTCGACGCTGCGCCCGGGCATGTTGATCGTCACAGCCAGGAACCTTTTGAGCCATTCAGAGAGCTCGAGATGCAGTCATGGAAGTCTCATGATCCCGCAACAGCGAGACTAACGGAGGTCGCATGCGTGCAACACCAACAGCTCGCCGTAGTGCGCGCGTCCCTCTCCTCCTTCTCACCCAATCATCCCTCTCGGCAGGCTGACTTGCCCCGTTTCTGAAGCGCCTGAGCCATCCCGATCCGCACGGAAACGGGTGAGCCGAGGACCAACAGGAAGTAATCAAGGAACTTCCGCCCAAGCGGCGGGTAGTCTTGGCAACCCCTGAACAGGGAACCGGTGACTCGGGCCCCGTTGAGCGACCAGTGATCAGACGCTTCACCCTCTCTACCCGCTGAGGGAGCCAATTGAGGAGCAAGTTTGTGCCAGAGGTCTCCGGAGCCACTCGTATCAGGTTCAGGAGGCGAGTCCGAGATGGCACCATCCTCCATCATGCAGCAGGGGGCATTGATAAGCCGGCTGCGGCATTTCTGCCATTGGATGGGCGTCGGCTGGAGGCCTCACAAGGGAAAACATTGCCGTGATATGCTCTGCTACAGCCTGAGAAGCATCACAACGCTGCCAAGCGGCCCAACCTGGGGAACTGTCTCTAGACTGTTGGCATTGTTAGATTCTTAGAGAAGAGGACGGGAAAGGAAGCCGTACGAGACAAACAATAGAGTTAGTGATAATATGAGAGGCCAGAATGGAAAACGAATACTAGAAAATGTCTCATTTCCTCCACAATCAGGCGTTGGGGGTGATGCAAGCGTCGGGAGAGAACCGCGTTCCAAATCAGAACGCTGACGTGGAAGAATGGGCGAAGGGAGCTGGGCTGAAGGCAGCGATACTTGCAGAAAAGGGAGACCAGCAGATTCAAATGGGCAGAGCATAGGAAGAAACAGAGGTCAAAGATACATATTGCCAGGATCGCAGGTGGTCTTGTCTTATATACAGAGAGTCACGTGATGCGCGGTCGGGCGGGTGTGTGGCACGCGCGCCTTACCCGAATGGGCGGTGCCGCTATACCAGAGGCGGCAGCAGCGTGTCCGCGATTACTTTATATAAATTATTAAGCTCTTTATAAAGCTACTTTAAAAAGATATTAATTTCTATTAAGGCTAATTAAAATAAGAAGCAATAAACACTCTAAAGGCTAAAGTTATATAATTTTTATTTTTAAGTATTTTTAATTATATTAAAAAGGCTAAAGAGGTAATCTTTATAATTAATATTAATTTTATAAATTAAAAAATAATATTAATATAAATAATTAATAATAAAAAATAATTAATTTAATTTAAATTAAGTCTTTAAAATAAGGCTAAGTTTATATATAATGCAATAAAGAGGGAATATTATATAGCTTTATATATATTTTAATAGCTAAAAGAAATAATTTATAATATTAAGTTTATCCTTAAAATAGATATATAAATCTTTATATATTAATTAAATAGAAAAGTAAATAATATATTTAAATTATTAATTCTATAATAAATTAATTACTTTTTACTTTTTAACTTTTAGATTTAATATATATTAAAATAAAAAAATAAAGTAATTAATAGCTTAATATAAAAGCTTATAGAATTATTTAATTAATTAAATATTAAAGTTAAAAATAATATTAAAGACTTTATTAATCTTTATTTTAATATAATTAAAATTAATAAAGTATTTAAGATTTTAAATAAAAACTATTTATTAAAATTAAAATAATTAACTTAATACTTTATAACTTTAAGAAGGCTATTTAATGTAATAAATTCTTAATATTATACTTTATAAATTTAAAATAAGAATTTCTTTATATAAAAATATTACTTTTAGAAATACCTTTATAGATATTAAAATTAGCCTTTAGTAATAAAAAAGAATTTAATAATATAGAAATAAATAATTAAATAGTATTATAAAATAAATAGCTATAAAGAATAAAATATTATATTAAATCTTATTAAAAAGAGATATTATTAAAAGAATCTTTAGAGAGAAATTATTATTACTCTTTATATATACTCTATATATTAAAAATATTATCTATAAAGACCTCTTAAGAAGGTTTAATATATAATATTAATTAATCTCTTTATTAAAGTCTATTTTAATATATAATATATACTTAAGGACTAAAGATACAAGTATTTACTTAAGGTATATTATAACCTTATAGAGTAAATAGAAATAAAGGCATTAAAGGCATTATTAATAAAGGCTATAGAGAAATTTATTAAAGGATTAATCTTTTAATATAAAATAATATTAATTATTATAATAAATAAAAAACTTAACATAAAGAAGGAATTACTTAAGGTATTAAACTTATATAATATTAAATAAATTAAAACTTTACTATATAATCTTAAGGGCAATAACTTAAATAATTATAAATATAATATAGTATATAAAGTCCTTAAGAAGCTATAATATAAAGAGAAAAATATATAAATTAAAAATTTTAAATATGCCTTATTTATAGAATAAATAGCTATAAAAGAATTATATAGATATTTATTTTTTTACTTAATATATAGCTAGAAGTTTATATATTTATTAAAAGTTAAGTATTTTATTTAATAATTAATTAATTAAAATAATATATATATATTAAAAGAGAAATTATAGGCTTAAATTTATATTTTAAAAATAAAAAAATTAAATATAAAAAAGGCTAAAATTAAAGTTATTAAATATTAAAAGCTTTTTATTACTTAATATAATAAAGAGCTTAAATATAAAATTAAAAAATATTTATTAAAAGTTAAAGACTTTATTTTAAAGTATAATATTCTTAAGGTAAATAATATAATAATTAAATATAAAATAATTAAGAAATAAAATAGCCCTTTTTATATTATTAAGTATTATTTGAGTATTAATTTCCATACTTTATAGAAGTTAAAAAAAGAATTATTAAAGAAGTTAATATATAGAGACTATTTATATAAGTTTATATAAAATAAAGATAATTAATAAATAAATAAAGAAGATTTAAAGCTAAAAAATAAAGATAAAGAAAATAAATAAAATAATCTTAAAATTAACTTTATAGAAATATTAAAAAAAGTAAACTTAATTAATTAAATAACTTATAGAGTTATTAAGCTATAGACTATTATAAATGCCTTTAATAACTTAAATAATAATTTATATAAAAGTAATAATAATAAGGAAGATCTTAATGTATTAAACTTAATGCTAAACTTAAGTTATAAATTAAAAATATACTTTAAGGTTAAATTAAAAAGCCTTTTAGAGAGTAAAAAGGCAATCTATAAATTAATTAATTAATTTTAAATTAATTAATAAAGATCTTTAAAGCCTTATTCTTTAGGTACTTAGCATTAAGGGAGCTAAAGTTATAATATTAAAAGTAGACTATAATATTTTACTTTTAATAAAAAAGAAAAAATATAAATAAAGTAATAATAAAAAATATTATTACTTTATTATAATAAAGAGAATAAAGAGAAGAAAAACATTATTATAGAAAGAAGCTTATAATCTCTATAAAGCTATTATTATTTTTATATTTAAAAAAAAAAAAAGAAATATAAAAGTTTAAAAAAAAAGTAAAAAGGCAAAATACTTAATTATTATTAAAATAAAATAAAGATATAGCTTAAAAAAGGCTAAATAATTATTAATTTAATATTAAATATAAAAAATTAAATAATAAATAGAAAAATATTACTTTAAGATAAATAATTTTAAACCTAAATATAAAAAGTAAAATTAAAATTTTAATTATTTCTTAAAGTAAAATATTAATTAATTATTTATTTTTATACTCTTTATACTTTAAAACTTATTTTATTTTATTAAAAATACTTTATTTCTTATTTATTAATTTATTACTTTTTTACTTAATAGTCTTTACTATATCCTTATTATTTAATTTAAAATCCTAAAGTATTAATAGCTATTAATTAATAATTTAAAAGTATAATTAAGGGTTTAATTAATCTTTAGAGACTTTATAAGGTTTATCTATAGAGAGCATAAAACCTAATTATAAAAGGTTATCTTTCTTTAAATAGAAAGCTTTAAGTAAGCTAAATTAAGGCTTATTAAGTTAATAAATAGAAAGAGAGCACTAATTATAATTACTTTTAATGTTTTAAATGCAATTAAAACATTAATTACTTTAAAAACCTTTAATTAAAATATAATAATAAAGGGTTAAAGAATATATTTATTATTTTAGCTAATTATTAAAAAATAAAAAATAATATAATTATAATATATTTTAAAATTATAAATATTAAATAAATTAATTAAAAAGGCCTTTAATTAAAATATACTTTTAATAAGCTTATAGAAGAATTAGCCTTAATAATAAGTAAATATAGGTAAAATATATATAGGCTAAACCTAGTAATAAAGATATTTATTAAGCTAATTTAAAAGTATAATATTAATAGAGCTTAATAAAGAGAGAATCTTTATTTAAAAAGAAATAATTAATTAATTAATTACTATTATATAATTAAAAAGAGGGCAATATATAAGCTTAATATATAGAGGGTATTATATATAATTAAAAGCCTTATTAATATAAATTTAAATATTAAATAAGTTAAAGATCTATATAATTAATTAATATTAAAGTAATTTAAAAAGAAAAGTAATATCTATAATTATATAAAAATTAGATTTCTTAAATATCTTTATAGTAATTTAAATATTATTATAATTTCTCTATTAATAATTAATATTAAAGAGGAATTACTTTTTATTAATATTATATTTAATAATTATAATAAAATTAAAAAAGTTTTTTTTTTCTTTTCTTAAGAGATTAAGACTATTAAGGGCTTTAATAATTATAATAAAGAATATAAAGATTAAAAAAGAAAAAAAAATTAAATAAAGATATAAATATTAAAATAAAGTTAAAGAAATTAAAAAAGAGAAAAAGAGATAAAAAGAAATAAATATAAAAAAAATCTTAAATTTAAAATAAAAGCTTTTAAATATATAAAGAAGTTAAATTATTAACTTAACTATATAGAAGGTTTCTTAAGGTATAAAAACCTCTTTTTACTTTTTTTCTCTTTTTTCTTTCTGTCTTTAATATATTACTTACTTTCTACTTTATTAATTAATTTAATTACTTACTTTATGCACTTTAGATTACTTAAAGCTATTTATAACTTTTAGCCTTTTATATTTATATTTTATCTCTTTCTCTCTATAACTTATAATTTTATAACTATAAATATAGCTATTATATTTATATTTCCTCTATATATATTAATTTAAAAGTATTTAATTAATTAATTTACTGCTTAATTTGCCTATTTATATTCTTTATTTCCTTTTAAAGTGCTAAAGACCTTTACTGTTTATATTTATATTTATTATCTTTAAATATTTCCTTTTATCTTTTAAACTTATTTATTATTATAATTAATAAAGAATATATCTTTATTAATATATTTAATAGCCTTAATAATATACTTTTAATTTTACTAACTTTAATTCTCTTTATTATATCTTTAAACTTTATTATACTTAATAATAAACGTAATTACTTTCTAAATAAATTAATAATATACTTTTTAATTATTAATAACTATATAAAATAAAATAAAAAAGAAAGCTTTCTTAATATTAATAAATTTACTTTTAAGTACTTTAAATATTTATTATTAATATTTATATATATATTAGCTATTATATATTTATAAAAACATTAAAGAAAGTTAAAATTAATTAATTTTTTAATT
>NJCR01001297.1:0-59814 GCA_002234235.1 Fusarium hostae
AGGTCAATGGAGAAGAATATAGCGAGTAATTTTAATTGATCTGATAGGTTATATTGTTTTTAGGAGTAATTTTATTATGTAGGTGATGAAAGGTAGCTCACTCGCTTATATGGCTCACTCGCTTATAATGCACGTTATGGTTTCTATCTCATACAGTTTGTATCAACAGAATTCTCTGACACTTTCAGGTTCGCAATCTAGCTACAAACATCTACCCCCAATCATAACATGCGTTACCTTCCTTCATTGACGTGTTTGTTCTCCCTCCTTTGTCTCTCCATCTCAAGCGGATTTGCAGAGGAGCAAAAAGATGATTCCAAAGGAATCTTGGAAGTCGACTTGGTCTTACCTCGTAGTGAGGCATACAATCCGTCCCCGATGATGCCTATTGTTTTCTCTTACCGAAACCCTAAGCTTATATCTCTTCTTCAACCCTCTATTAGTTATCAGATTTGGGAATATGATAATATGGGGAAGACTGTCGCTGGCGCCGAGATAGAAGCTCCGTCTGTCAATCTCTCCACTTTCGGTGACCCTCATTTCGAGCATTTCTTCTCTAGAGGATTCAATGGAGAGGGAAGATGGTTCTTGACGGTCCATTTCTTTTGGCAGAATTGTTTCAAGAATCCTGATCGCCAATTCTCCGTCGGTAGTCATGGAAACACCAAACAGCTCAACCACACTGCTGCTAGCTTTATCTTCACCACCAAGGGCTCCTCCAAGCAAGTCGATCTCGTTGCTGCAACGAGCGACAAGAATTGTTCATCCCCTGCCGGGGCCGCCATCAAAGTCCAAGGAAAGCTCAGGACACCTAAACACAAAGGTTACGATGAAGAATTCTGCCCTGTCACACCAACAGCTGTCACAATGCCTGCCTCGGCTGCATCAAGCATCAACGCCGCCATGACCTCTTGGGTATGTGAGCGCGCCATCAATATCACGGATGTTTTTGAAGGGGTTGATTGCTCATATCTGAAAGAGAGTTTGGCAACGCGGACCGTTATCGGAGGGGTGACATTTCTGGCATTCATGCTGGGAGACTTGGGATACCTCGTATGGTCTTGCATCCTTTTCTCTTCCGTCCATGTTTGGTACAGTAGTTCAGCCGATAGATGTTCTCCGATACTGTGGAGAAATGAAGAGAGAGAAGAAATTCCGCATGATATCTCACTAATACGTCTTTTACTTGTGCTGGTGTCATTCATCTGTTGAACCAATAGTTCAATCACTGCATATCTCAGATCTTAACCCTTGCCCTCTCAATGCCTGCTGCAACATTTAGGATCAGTGTGGTATCACGAAAGAGCTTTGTACTTACCAACACTGGTGCGCCTGGAACTGCCAAAGAGAACACCAACAACAGCTGCATCTCCAACTGCAGCACCAAGATTGTCAAGAGTGGTGGCGATGCTTATGATAATGTTAAAGACACTACCATGACTGCCATTGGAAAGAGTACAACTCTAGCCAAGGACTTGTTATATAACAAGGCGTAAGTTCTCGTCTCGGTTCTGCAGCAAGGCAATACTGGCTACCGACGCCATTCCCAGGTCTTACTGGACTGTGCACAAGTAAGACTCCTTCAAGAACTGCATGGTACAGGTGATAGACGGTTGGGCAAACGTAACTTGTCTTAGTCTTGACAACACTTCCGACGGGCGACGCTACTATTTGGTTCACCCTAAAAGTGACTCGGAAGACTGCAATTGTGTGTACATTCGTACCAAGTGTGAAGGGGGTTGCAACAAGAGCGAGTTAGTGCGCCGCCCGGTCTGGTTTCCTTCGACGGTGGGGTGTTTGAAGGTATGACGACCTTGGACCCCATCGAAGGGTACGTCATCCGGTGATGCTCATAGCTGAAGGTATGCTTTCGGAAGTGCGTTTTTGAGAGTGTTATTTTGAGTTGATAAACCTAGCAGCTCATGCTTGTATCGCTCGCCTTACCTCGTGGTTAGTCTTGATGTTTGATTCATCTACACAAGATTAGTGAAATGTCCTTCCTGATGCTATCAAATACATCTTACGCGGAAGGTGTGCTCTCTATGGATGTGAAGAACTGTAGGGCTCTTTATCCTCAAGGTGTTATTAGCTAAATTCGGTAAGGGATCGCCCTTGACGACCAGACGTGTTAAATTGGTTGTCGGCTTGCAAGTATCCCCGTTTCGCTCAATTAAGCTCCGTTTGGCGTAATTTCACTATGCGAGGCTAGTACCTCAAGCAACTGCGATGACTTCGTCTATAACAATGGGCCCATACCCTCCTAAACATCGAGACTCAGTATGCACATTTCAGCACAAAAGATCTTCCAACATTTCATCATGTCTTTTCATTGATCAGAAGGTTTTGAGTCTGTTGTTCAATCGACAACCCTCTCCTCTCCTCCCCCTATATCAGACACAAAGAACAATTCCGGACTAGCCATGTCCCTCAACTCTGTCCTGTCACGCCCTGACGCAATCGACCCCTCTCACTTGATGGGTTCCGCTGAAAACATGATGGACCACCCCAATTGTAGGGCGTGCTACGACAAATCTCAATCTCGCGCGTTAGAAATGCCCCGACTTACAAGAGACAACATGCATTTCAAGCACCAGAGCCTCGAAAGCAAGTCCGATCCTCGCTGTAGGTGTCCACATCTTACAAGCCACTTGGCATTACCCCGACCTTACAGTGTAAGGTCTGAACTGTGTTGTAGACGAATGGTTCTGAGACTTTCATATTGTCACAAGCTCTTCCCTTATACGATCTATGACCTTGAATTACAAGTATTGTCATTTACTAAAATCTGATATAGCGACTGTCTTGCCTCATCAGCACACCATCCAGGCCTCACACTCAACTCCTGGCTCTATTGATGGAGTTGAACTTTCGCAGACGAAGCAGGACAAACCCAAGAAACCCAAGAAGAAAGCTCATACAACGGAGGACAAGAGCCAAGCCAAGACAAAGAGAAAAGACAGGAAAGCCGATGGCACCAATGGCAATCAAAACAAACTTCCGCTGTCGGAGCCCCTGAAGAAAGGGCCAAAAGAGACGATTGCAGAATTCTATGCTTGCCCGTTTTACAAGCTCGACCCTGTTCTAAATCGACATTGCGGTACCTATGAACTTATTTCATTCCAAAGGGTCAAAGAGCACTTGAAACACAGGCATTATTTTCCGGATGCCTTTTTCTGTGGAACGTGCCGTCAGGCATGGTCAACAGCAAAAGGCAGAGATGAGTACCACGCAAAGGGTCTCGGCTGCCAACACGTGACTATTGAGCAGAGATCTATATTGTCGAAAGATCAGTATAGGGTTGTTGGTACACGAGGTTGCTCCGATGTTGAGAAGTGGAAAGAGACTTGGACGGATCTCTTTCCTGATCGATTCCGGCCTTGTTGTTTTGCTGATTGCCCAGGCGCCACGGCTGAATCAAGAGTCCGGTATTATATGGACAAAATTATCGCCGAGTGCTCGGAACTGGAATTCAAAATGGTAACAGCTGGCACCAAACTTTTATCGGAATTGTTGGAGGAATTGTTCAATTAGAACAATTGTTGCATATGGTATCCTTTCACTCAATTTTCCGGGATCCAAACAGCAGTATAGGATGAAATTTCCTGTCTTTACTGTGCTTTGAGAATCTTTTCCCCACTCGAGCTGCTGGAATTTGATTTTTGGTTATGCCAGTTTGAGTGTTTCATGCTTGAGGTCATGGGTCTTCACCTTAACAAATTCCTTCTCCTCAACAGATTTTCACCGCAGACACTTTATTCCTATCTCACATTCTTCCAACCCTTTACAACACCTTCCCCAAGTCTTGTTCAGGATCGCGCTCTTTAAAGTTGAGAAATAAGGCGGAATTATTTCGATAGACTCAGTATTGCATGGTTTGTTGGGCCTAAAATTGTCATGAGAGTGCTCCTCCAGATCATGGGCATATGTAATTAAAATGATAATTGAGGTTTTTTATTGCTATCTATCTTTTCCTCTCACATGGCTCCTATTCTTGGTTCGATCTATAGTATATAGTTCAACATCCCTGTTAGCCAATAGCCTTAAAACTATAACTCATCAACAGTGGTCTCCCACAATAATCAGAACAGGAAAGTCATGATCGCCGACGGAGGCACAGAATGTAGAGACCAAAAGTAGCCATCAGCACCACGAGTTTGAGTGACCTTCAATCCATATTGCCGGGGGGGGGTTAAATTCTGCGTGGTGATTATAGGCTCTCAGCCACAGGTCCCAATTGTAAATAACACATCTGGCTCACAATTTAGAGATTATATTACAATATCTGACCAATTGCTACAGTATAAATATTCATAAGAAAACCTAGAATATAAGGTTTCTGCTGAGAGGGGAAGAAAAATATAAGATGGACTAGTTAGATCAGTAAAACGTGTCATTGCAACTCAACATTTGCACTCAATTCTTCATCTTCCTTCCCATCCATCTTGCAAGTTAACAACATGCATCTCGTAACACTCCTGGCCGTGAGCCTTCTCCCCCAACTACCTTACGCTCTTAGCATTCCCTCTCGCCGAGCTGTGAAGTGCTCGTTTGCAACTTCTCCTGACAGTGGCCAGACATGCTCGGCCTTTGCCAGCGATTGGAGCATGACTGAGAATGAGCTTAAGTCGTTGAATCCTGGCATCAAGTGCCCTGATATTGATTCAGACAGTTCATACTGTGTCGATGGAACTGTCAACAATGATGAACCAACCGGTGTTGTTTCCAAGACGACAGAGCCTACGTCTGCTCGTGGGCCACCACCCAACAAGATACCTGCTGCCCCTTCTGCTGCAAAGTCCATTACAAAGTCTACTGTTCCCCAGAAACCTTCTCCTACGGATGGGGCTTCTGGAAATAGCATTCAAACCCCGAACCCCATCCAGGAAGGCATGGTGGTCAGCTGCAACAAATTCCACTATGTTAATCCCACGACCACTTGTCAAGGCATTCTCGATCATTACAAGATATCCCTTGCCCAGTTTATCAATTGGAATCCTGCCGTTGGAAAGGATTGCAGCAATTTGTGGAAGGGCACAAACGCATGCGTCGGTGTCATTGGCTTCACTCCATCTCCATCGACAAACACCAAGCCCAATCCAGCAGCCATTCCTACCGGCAATGGAGTCACGACGCCTTCACCTATCCAGGCGGGTATGGTTAAGAACTGTGTGAAGTTTCACTACATCGGTACCGGGACTACGTGCCACGGCGTTTTGCACCACGATAAGATCACCATGGCGCAATTTGCTAAGTGGAATCCTGCAGTTGGCAATGATTGCAGTAGCTTGTGGAAGGATACCTATGCTTGTGTTGCTGTGGCTTGAGCCGGTTCATGCACCTCGCCTTCCCATTTGAAGCAATTCTGGGGTCATTTGCAGCCTGCTTCTCTTTCGGAGAGAAGAGAGCCTGTTTGTCACTTATAAGGCAACCTTTTTATAATATCATGTTTCTCTCCCACATAATCAACGCTAGTCCGAGTTGGCTTGTCAATAACGATTACAATAACTGCTAAACTTAATTTCAAACATTGTCATACTATCTTGCCCAAGATATCGGTGACGTCCAATGGTGGCCTGCAATGCCCTCAATCCCTTTGTTGTCACATTTATCCTGTAGCTGACTCTTCTTGAGACCCAGCCTCTGCTTTCGTACTCCAGGTTTGAGAACGATTCTCAGCTGAGACACTATGACTCTGCCAGCTCTGTCTATCTGTGGCGACGACTGTGAAGCCCCTCCACGGATCTTCTCTGTCACTCTGGCGCAACCATTCCAGCATTGGTGAGGTGTAGTCCAGATTGATGTTAGACTTGATATGTGGCATTGACAGGCAGAATTAGACTCACCTTTTTCTTTACTTCCATGTGTCTTCAAAGTCTGCGATGTGGTTGGAGCAGTTGTGTTCTTTTCGGAAGTGCAATTGTTCTGCGACGACGACATTCTGGTGGCTTTGTTATAGAGAAGGAAATAAGGTTAATAGAAGGTTGCAATACCAATCAGGAAAGAGGCGAGATAGTTATTGTGACACTGGAAGGCCTGGGTAAAGGTTCTGTCTTGTGATGAACGCGGTCTTATATATCTATAAACTATACATTCTGCCGCCTTTCTTGAAAGCAGGCTGGCTAGACAAAATCCATTGTCGTGTTGTTTATTCAAATTGGGCTCGATATGGGCCACTTTTCGTATTGGCTTTTTCTCTGTAACTCCTTGTAATTGTCTGGAATATCTGAGTTGTTTGGTGTTACAAAGGCATCAGGGCCAGTTTCGTTATTGGTCCAACCTTTTGCGACTTCATCGGGGCCATTTCTCGGATTCGTGAACTGTATGAACATTGACAGCACTATAGGTGATTCGTTGAACAGAACGAGGCTGCCCCAGGGCCAAATTTCTGATTGGTGAGATAATGATGCACAAGCAAGGAGAGGATGATCTGTGACCCTTCAGTGTGTGCATCTGGACAGCCTTATGCCCTGAAGCTGACGAATAAGATAAATGGCCCTTACCGAATCAGCGAGTTTCAACCCATGCAAGCCTCAGCCGCATGTAAGATCTACGTACCGCTCAGGGTTAACGAATCACAGAATTGGCCCTGAGTCTGAGCCACGTCAGAAGTTTAGACTAGGTCAGGGTGGTCAACTGGCCATACTTCAGGCAGGCTCTCTCCTGTTTGTCTAGATTCCAGATTTTCTCCTCATTACATCCTTCGCCGTCGAGCGAAGCCATCTGGCTCGACACTCGGGGATTTTATACTGCTCGACCAGACAACACTTATCTACATCTGACTATTAAGGTCCTTCTTGTTCGAGGGTCAGCGCCAAGCATAGCCTTGGCGCTTATCCCATTCAGGAGGACCACGATGATCATCACTTAGGATCTTGGACGAGCGACATCGACAACGCGCAATGGCAACTCAACTTCGGATGGGACACCAATCTTTGGCCCTTGCCTGCTATTGAGAGCCATGAGTTTGACTGCTTGTTTGACTTCAATTATTACCGCGGGCCCTGCGTCGAATCGCTCGATGCGGACCTTACCTCCTTGGCTACTCAACACCAAGAAACGTCAAACAACCACCTATCACTTCTCATTGAACCTCATAACGCTCTCAAAACTATGCAAGAAGTCTCGCCTGAGCCTCAGAAAGATCTAGATTCCTTCACCGCCCCTTATTCGGTTTCCTGGCATCAGCCAGACCTATTTCCTCCCTTTTGCAACACCTTTCCTAGTAGCAATTCTCCTACGTCCCCCTCGCCAGCTTCTAGTGGGTACGAAAGGAGATATTCTCAATCATCCACGTCCAGTCCTGTCTCCAAAGTGGCGCAGCTCATCTGCGACTTTTGTGGGCAGGCTTTCGAAGACGTGGACTCTCTTTGGTAAGCACCGCCATTGTCATTCTTCTTCATTCGTCTCACAGGAAACAGCTCCCATCTTATCGCGTCTCATGTTTCTTCAGGTCCGTTACATTGCGGCAGAAAACGCTGTAACAAGACCTTCAAAGACCACAGGTCCTTGAAGCGACATCTGACGGAGTTTCATCTTGGCTCCGCTTACGTTTGTCGCTGTGGCAGACAGGATGGAAGAAAGGACAAACATTGCAAACATCTCGAGAGTAACAACTGTACTGGGCACGACCTTTATAGTTGTCCTTGTGGTCATACATTTGATCAGCTCAAGTTGCACAAACGCCACATTGACTGTTGTGGTAAAAAGAGGAGAGGAAGGCCACGAAAACACCAAATGACGGTCGATGAAAGGATTTGAGTTCTGGGGCTCATTCAACACGTTGTGGTACATGGAAAGCAATGACGCCACCGCAGACTTCAAGAGAAAGTTCTGTTTAGCTTTCTGTATCTTCACGGCTGCCGCAATCCAACCTGCGAAGAGCCCTTTGATACAGTTACAGTGCTTGAGCGCTTGACCGTTCGAGTTCTTTTGCACCACGTCCCTAAGTTTTGGGTTATCCATTAGCGTCGCTCAGATGCTTCGTCAGTCCTTGCAAACTCACTTGATGATCTTGTATTTCTTTCCTTTGCTGGAGTTTTGTTCTTGTTACTGGGTGTCTTTCTTTTGGTCTATTGGTTGTTCTGACTCGGATTTCGACAGCTTTTTTATTACATATGTCCCGCACCGAAGGTCAGTTTCAACTCGGAGCCATTCTAGAGTCATGACAGAGGGAATCCAACATACCCCTGCATGGTGTTTGTTCTTGGATGGCAATAGAAGGAAAGGATACCGGACTGGATTCAAAGTTTGAAGTTTGTTCCAGAGTCCAGATTTTCAGGACTTAGGAAGAGACTGCAATATAGTCTTACGATGGTGCGGGTTTTTGAACGATAAGACAGAAGAGGATTAGACATGATTATATGAAACGTAAATAATACCGATATTCCCATTCGTATTTGGACAAGTGTACATGATCCTTCTAGTCAAACTACATCGTTTCGGTTGCGTGCATATCGACGGGTCTTGATGGCGGTGATCCATGGATGGACAGCAAGAATGCAAGTTCATGAGCTTAGATGACCTCCTGCAGCTTGTGGGAACGCACGGTGCCTCGACTGAGGGCCTGTTTCCTTCCTTGTCAAAGTATGTGTACAACAGGACAGCGGCTCTGAAAACATCCGAGAGATTGTCGCTCAGGGATACATCATCTTTGATGAGCTCGGCATCTTGTGGGCTTGTGGAAGTCTCTGACTTCTTTTCTTGATCAGCTTGCTGTCGGCGTCATTCCCGGTGTCGTGTTCGTGCTGCCTCTCGATTGTAGTTTGTCTTTTTCTTCGGTACTGTCTCTGAGTTAGTCTCTTGGGTGGCTATTTCAGTTCCCAACACCTACCTAGCACGCTTCGGGAAGTTTCATTCGAATCGTTGTCTTCTTCCTCGGCAGTGACAACCCCAGCATTGTTATTGATTACATATACTATAACTTCTGCTCCAGGGCATGATGCTTCCCACCACTTTCGGGGTCCTAGGCGTTGTATGCATCGATGGCGATGTCTTTTTAATTTTCCAGAAACTCCATTGACAACGAAAGCACGAGCTTCGGATTTCATAATCCTGCAGCCATCAGGATGCCAATAAACAAAATAAACATCGGCATGTCTTTCTCTTCTAATCAAACCCCCAATCCTTATACTCAGTCCAGGGACATCTTTCTTTTCCAAGACCAGATCAGCACTCATACTCTTGGGGTCATCATCGAGCAACTGCAATGCATGACGAGCGGTGCCGGAACCATAAACGAAAGTTGTTATCTCACCGCCATCGCTTTCGTGAGATTCTTTTTGCGACTAAAGCGATTCCTGTCTCAGCAGGTTGAAAGCGAGGCTGCATGGCTGTTATGCTGGGTGGCGCCGACAAGAAACCCCCCTACAAGCACAACACTGTCTAATCTATAATGTCTACTTCTGGATGATCAAGGGCCATTTATCTGATTGGACCATCGCTAAAGGCATTTAAGTCTTGGCCATGCAGTACAGCCTGCTTTTTCAGGTTGTACCAATCAGATAAATGGCCCTCATTCAGCTGTCCAAGCCAATCTGCAGTGTGCCAGACGAGTCCTAGACGACCAACGAATCGGAGAATCGGCATATGTCTCCCTCAACATAAGAACCCCTTCCTCATCGCCGCGAAAGCAATTGTGATCCTCAGACAACCACCCACCCTCCGCCTCCCTTCATCAATACGCTACTACCATCCTCCATCCTCTATCCAGAGGAAGGAGACTGCATTCCATTTGCAAGCAAAATCCCAATACGTCGAGTCCTTTCCGCAACTGAAGCGCTGAGCCTCGTGGTTGTCATGGCTATGGCTAACTTCAAATATCGGCGGCGCATTAAATTGTGCACTCGTGGATATGCTGCAAATGCCACACATGATCCAGTTTGAGTTACAACCAATATACACAAGATTATTTTGCCGGTATTGAAGTTGACAAGATAAGGTTAAGTCCTTCTCTTTTTTCGGAACCGGGTCTATTTGTCAACCCCCCTCAGGAACTTGGTGGCGATTTACCACTTTGCCGTGCTTTACCGCAAGGTATCAATCACCAGTACCTGGGCGGTACTTCATCTTTACATTTCACTGGATTCAATCCCGTTCAGGAATCATATGGCGACTTACAACCACCTTCCAATGAGTCATTGCAAGCGGCCAGTCTCAGGAATCTGAACGGTGTTTCTTTTTTACAGCCCGAATCATTTATTTCTCATCAAAGGTCCCGCGAGGAAGCGACACATGAGTCTCTTCCACGCCGGCAACATTCAAACGCATCACCACGCTTATTACCGATCTCTCCGAGGAATAATGCTACCTCTCCGCAACCAGCTAGGTACGAACATAGTCCTTCATCTATTTCTTCCTCTTCCTCTTCCTCTTCTTCTCCTTGTACGCTTCAAGTCATCCCTTGCAGCTTGAAACTTTCCGCACAAGTTTGTGATAATACGAGTACTCTCGCGTTACCTACCTATACACTATTGGCTATCTAGCTTAGACACTAACACTCTAGCAGCAATCACAAAATCACGTCCCCTCCCGAACCAGGACCTTTCCGTAGCAGAGAAGGCTGCAGCAAGACCTTCAAGAACGAAAGGGATTTAGAGCGACATCTGAAAAGCAAACATTCCGATGCCTTCTATGTCTGCCGATGTGGATATTTTCAGGGGCGAAAGGACGTGTACCGGAATCATCTACGCAGAAATAACTGCAGCGGTCAAGGGCCGTACACATGTAATTGTGGTGGTCATGTCACTTACGATCTTGCCGAACATCGCGACCATTTTGAGGGCTGTAGGAAAGGGAAGCCAGGAAGACGTAGGAAGCAAAATTCTGGTTAATGGTAGACATGTCAAACTTGGAATCGATAATACAAAGCATATGGTGATCTTTTGTTTTATTTCAAATTACCCTCAGGCCATAAGAGCGGCGATAGCATATCCTCGCCTTCATCCTTACTGGTCGTGATCAGTACTAACAGTAACATCCTTCCACTCATTCAAAAGCTCCAACGTCTCCTCACACTTACTCCTAATATATACATCCGCATCGCTTCCCAAAACAATCCGAACCGGAACTTCCCTCCCCTCGCCAACTCCAGTCCCCGTAAGAATCTCAACAATAACCTTAGTCCCCTTCCTAACATCACCAAGTTGATTATCATCCGTCTTTTCCAACATCTTTCTCGTCTTACCCGTAGGCGTGTTCTCATCTTCATAAACATCCATTCGCTTCTTCGTGACTGCCCTCACGCCGGGGTTGAGGAAGCTAGTGCGGAAGTAACCAGGTTCAACGACCGTGGCGACGATGTTGAAGGGCTCGAGTTCGTAGCGGAGAGACTCGGCGAGGGAGGACATGCAGGTTTTCACCATTGTGTAGACGGAGTATGTTGCGCCGCCTCTCCAAGAACCGATGCTTCCAAAGGTAGCGATGGTACCGCGTTTTCCATTCTGGCCGATACACTGCTCTCGCATGCCAGGTAAGAAAGCCTTGATAGTGTTGAAAATACCAAAAACGTTGGTGTTGAAACTATCGTACAGCTCCTGCTGAGATACTTCCTCTACTGCACCATCGAGGATGTATCCAGCTGCGTTGATGAGATAGTCGACGCGGCCGTGCTTGGTGAAGACTTCTTTTGCAATGGCTTCGAGGTCTGAGAGGGGAGATGTTACGTCGAATGCGAGGGTGTGTGCACCCGCGTCGGCGAGGTCTTGGACGCGTGATGTGCTACGTGCAGTGGCGATGACGGTGTGTCCGAGGTTGAGAGCGTGAAGGGCGATGTCATGGCCGAATCCTGATGAAGCGGCTGTGATGAACCAGACGGGTGCAGACATGTTGAGTGCTGTTGAAGTTATGAGATTGTTGCGTGAACTTTGTATAAGTGGTTAGTTATGTGAGTGTTGGAAGTGCTTTGCTGAAGCTTGTAAGGCAAGTGATAATTGTTGCTGAATCCATCCTCAAACGAAACATCCAGGCCTTATATACTTTTTCCATTTCACATGCATCCTTCAATCCCTCTGATGACATTATCTCCGACCCAAACTCCTCCACATCATCATTCTATCACCGACTGCTCATCTCTAACCTATCGCCGAATCTTAGCGTCGCCACATTTCGGCGTTAACAAAACACTCAACCACTAAGATCATCTCCACTCCCGGTGTGGCGCCACGACTTATGCTTGATAGCTTTTTCAGAAGTGAGTAAGCAGCCACACGAACATACCAGTTGCCGATCACGTAGACCTCAATTGCATGCTTGTTTTATTGCTCGCGGCTGTCAGTGTAAGTGTTTCGGCGATAGCTTCACGCGATGACGAAAGACAATGTTCAAGTTGTGTTGATACACTAAGAATGCCATATCATACCAATCTACATAGATCATGCAAGGCCCCAAACGCCGTAGCCGTAACTCCGGGCTCATAAACAATCAAGCACGCACCCATCCAAGGCCATCAAGGCAATCTCAATCTCAATCTGTACACATAAGTTTCACCCTCCTCGCTTATCGCAAGGTACAGCCCCTGCTGTCCTGTCGGCGATGAGCAGCTCCACCTCCCGTACCAATAGTAATACGTCGCGGCGCACTACCCGCCATGCCACCCTGGGGACTTGATCCAGGGCCCTCCATTCGAGTGACTGTGCTGTTCATGTTCATGCGTCTAGCTTGACCAGGTGTCAGAGCCATGTCTATCTTGAAGTCGTTGGGGGAGCACGCCATCGGCGGGCTTCGTCTCCTCTCAGCGCTACCTCGGCGGAGTCGAGAGATACCGTTGGTGCTGCTGGCGAGGGCCGCAGGCAGACTAGGCCTGGGTCCCGTTCGCTCGGGCAAGGATCCCATTGACGATACTCGCTTGGTGCTGGATGCTGTTGTGCCAGCCATGATGCTCGCTCTACGAGCCTTCTCTTTCATGGCGGTGCGGAGGGCGGTCTGAAGCTTTCGTGCATCGATAGTGCTCGTCTCGGAATCAGATCCAGATCCGGGAGGGTTGTTCTCATCATGTATCGTGGGAAGTCGTCGAATCGCTCTAGGAATGCCGAGTCCCGATGGCGATGGTGAGAAATTGCCACTCTTAGTGACATCCAGCGATCGCAGGGGTGGTGTTCGTTGAATATCGGGTGATGCTTCGAGCTTGAGGCTCATTGTGGGTGCTTTGGGTGATCCATCAGCAAGGGAATATCTAGCTCCCTTGGAAAGGAATCCGGCCTGGAACCTGCTAGGCTTCGCACCCAAGCTGTTGGCCTCGGGGATCTCGAGACTAGGGCTTGACTCCTCGACTGTGGATGTCTCAGGCTCGAGGTATGAAGGCATGAGAGGAGCAACGATAGGCTTCTCGGGCGAGAGCATCGCGGGGGAAGAGTTGTATTTCTGTGGCGTCTTCGAAAAGTCCTCCAATGTGCCCTCCTCCGTCTCATCATCCCTCCATCGGACTCCCCCCTTCTTCTTAGCCTTCACCGGCGTGAAGCTGACGCTCTTCTTGGAGGCTCCCAACACCTTACGTCTTCGTGGGGATCCCTTCATGGGGCTGACAGGAACGTGGTCGCTATGCGCGGGGATAAAATTGGGTGCCGAAACAGGCTTGATGTGCATCGTAATAGCCTTCTTGCGCTTGGGTGTGCCTCGCTTGCTGGGCGAGAAGACTTCAACAACGGGCATGGAGCCATCGGGCTTGACGACCTGACCGGCAGCTGTGAAGCCGGTTTGGAGGAGACGGTTAATCATCTCCTTCGCATGAGCGACAGCTTCTTCCTCATCCATGCCGAGCGTATCGGAAAGTGATGCGAGAATGTCGAACTGCGCAGTGAGGAGCATCTGGATCATGGCAGCGTCACCAGCCTTATCCTGCTCTAGGACTTCCCTGTAGGCCTCGCGGTTGAAGTTGGCCTTGATCAGCTCAGCTTCACGTGTCAAGTTGTCGGCTTCTCCGTTGTCGGCACCCTCGGTTCCTTGGAGTTGTTGCAAGCTGTGCGACAGAGCTGTATCGATGGCTCGGTCCCATGCAGACTTCTCCAGCTTCTGGTGGATATGGTGCCGGCTGTTCTCCAACTCAACGAGGACACCTTGAGCCGTCTTTCGAATGGCAACAAGGTTCTCTGGCATCGCATCTTCGTCGCCTCGTTCATCGCAAACCGTGTCAAAGGCAGCAATCCATCCGGACAGCATACCAATGCGGCGCTCAAAAGCCTTGAGTCGCTTCATGTTGGTGATACGCTCTTGACGCTCAGAAGCTGAGTTCTCGTAGGCTGTGCGCAATCGTTGAACTCCTTCCCGAGCGAGGGCATCCCGCTTCTCGCATTGCTTTCGGAACTTGGCGAAAAAGATACCCTCTGCGTCCTTCTGCTGGGCTTTAAGCTCGTTGATCAAAGCCATCTGTTCGTCGATCTTAACCAAGAAGTCCTTGACGTGGCGGTTGACGTTGAAGACGTTGCGCGTCACCTTGGTCTGGATGTTCTTGGCCCGGTTGGCGTATCGAAGGGTGTTTTGTGTCTCGTCGAAATGAGCGCTGGATGGTGACACACAGACAATCATGACAGTTTTGCAGTTACCACCGAGGGAGAACTTGAGCAGTCGAGTAAGCTTGCTGTTTCGGTAGGGAACGTGCTGCTTCTGTCGACGGTCGCAGAGGGCGTTGATGCAGCTTCCAAGGGCGAGGAGGGATTTGTTGATGTTGGCACCTTCTGTGAGACGCTCGCCGCGGTTCTTGGTGACGGATGCTCGTTCGGAACCAGCAAGATCGATAATGCTGAGGGTGGCCATGGTGTGAGGCTCGCTGGCACCGGCTGATCGGTCTTTTTGGGCAATGTTGATTTGAAGAACGGCGTGTGATCGGGAAGAAGTAGCGTTGGCCTCGGTAGGCGAAACTGTGCGGTATTCGTTTCCCTGGACAATGATATCCATAACCTCCTGGACATCCTTGGGATGATGACTCGTCAATCCAGACACAGTAACAGCCTGGTTGCTGTCCTCTCTGAGCATCAATCCACCCTTGCTCCCACCAGGAACCAACAAATCGCGAATCGTCTCGTTGTAAATCTCAAGATAGCTCAGACTCAGCTCGGTGACCTTGTCCTGACTGCGCTCCTCAATCTTCTCAAACAGTTCCTGCATGGTCATGAAGATGATACCGGGATGTTGCGATGTACCAGTGATAGTATGTGTCTTTCCACAGCCTGTAGCGCCGTAGGCGAAAACAGTCGCATTGTAGCCATCGAGTACGCTGTCGAGGAGGGTTCGAGTAGTGCCTTCGTAGACATCGGACTGTGTTGTATTTTCGTCGAAGACGCGGTCGAAAGCAAAGACTTGGTCTTTGACCTTTTTCGACGAGGGTAGGACTGAGCGGGAGAATTTCTGTACGGGGCTGTCCTCGGGAGGATCAAAGACTCTGTGTCGTGTCAGCGTTTGCGGTTGTTGTAGTGGGGACGATGCGCGTACAAGCAACGGTCATCGACAACCTTGATAACGTTTCGAATACCACGTTGGTGTAGCTTTGGCGTAGGCGCAGCGGCGAGGGAGCCATCGCCGAGGAAAAGCGTTCCGTCATCGTTCTTTTGTCTGTCACAACGTCAACAAATGTACTCCGCGGTATCGGCACTATCCCTTACAGTTGTGCAGCTTCTCGAATCGTAAAAGGTCGAACTCGAACTATGGTAACGGTCAGCGCAAGCACCGCACTCAAAGAGCACACCTCATACCAGCAACAGTAATAGAATTCTCCCCAGCAGCAGCTGAAGCGCCCATGACAGCCATGATATCCTTCTTCGATCGAGTTCCGATGTTGGCGCAGTACCGAGCTCTTCCTCCTCAAGCTTTCAGTATCGATGAACAGTGAAGCCGTTAAGAGTAAACAAAGCTTAAAAAGAAAGGCACGCTCGATGCAGAGCAGATGATCATAGAAACAATGTTCGAAAATGAACTCGAACAAGAAGAAAAATAAAAACAAGACGAATAGCTCTGTGTACCTGTTGTCGTTAGTTAGTAGTAGACTACGAGCCGGGCGGTAGTTGTTGAGAAATCAATTGCGAGCTGCCGAGCACGGTTGTAGGTGGCGTCTGGTTTGTTTTTTGACCTTTTTCGGAGGTGTTGCTGTGGTGACGCCTTAGTCCCGTTTTTATCAGGGGTTCTCTAAGTGGTATTCATGTGGGTGTTTTTTGGCCCCTGGAGGTGAGGCTGGAGAGAGGATTAAACAATGGGATTTGAGTCATATTATGGAGATATGTGCCAGGTGTTGATGGATCATTTGTGGCTTTATTGTTGTCGCCCTCCAAGCTCGAGATGTTGAGGTAGATCCTGGGTAATAATAGGTCGAGTCCTTGCCTTACCTTACCCTGTATCATCACAACTTCTATCTTCAACACGCTACAGTGTAAGGTCATTTGAATCGTGATTATTTATAGTCGATGTGACGCAGATTTCTCGACCTTTGGGCCAGTTTGGAAATGTATTTGAGACTGCTTTTCCACGTTTCAGGGTTCTGAGCTAACATTCAGAGCTCTCACGTTAATGTTGTAGCCTCCACTTACAAGGCCCATCCATATGGCCATCATAATACCAACGTCCATGGATAACAAACAAGGTTCACAACACATACCGCGGGTCAAAACAAAACAGAATAGACATCGGACGAGACAGGGATAAACAGTGACGTCTGAATCCTTTCCACGATATCGCTGCATACCAATGTCACAACACCTGGTGCTGCAAACACAGCTCCAAATAAAAATCACCATCAATTTACCATTTAGTTTACAACCAAACGCCAACCATGCAACAAGAATCCCCCAATTCACAAGAAATAGTGACAACTTCCCGCCTAACTCACAGTCTCCGGTACAAACGCATACCGCGGCAGCATTGACATCCTCTCCTCAGGACTAATCTCCGCATCATCGTAGAACATCCTCGCCTTCTTCTCCTTCTTCTTCTTGTCGCTACCTTCTTCCTCTGCCTTGGCCGCTGCAGGCTTGATACCCGCCTCGGCCATACGGATCATCTGATCAATGTCGTCGCCAGCGCCACCGTTCCAAGATCCGCCTTGTGTCGGTCGCTGGGGTAGACCAGCTGCCGTGGGGAGCGCGCCGGATGATGGGCGGGCGGGGAGATTGTTGGCGGAGAAGGTGTAGGGCTGGGCTGGGTTGGGGGCTTGTGCGGGATAGCCTTGTTGTTGATCGAAGGGTACTTGAGGGGGGGGTTGGTAAGAACCGTTCTACACATATTAGCATAATCCAGACGAGCCGTAGAAAAGAAAAACTCACGAAAGGAGTTTGTGCTTGCGTCTCGGTGTTCGTAGCCGCAGCGGGATCAACACCTCCATTGGCAGCAATCTCCTGCTTCCTCTGTCGAAACTCGGCCAATCTCTTCTTCAGCTCCTCCGGCGACTCAGTCTTGATCTTCTTTTGCGCATGTCCCTGCCCCGGTAGCGGATTTCCCGTCGCGATCTGTCTATCCTTCTGCGCCTGCTGAAAGTTCTGTAGAATGCGGTTGCGGTGCTGATCGAGCATGTCCTGGGGAATACCCTCCATACCAAAAATCTCCACCTCAAGACCCTGCCTGCTCGGAAGCGCGTTCTCGACTTGTGTGAGGTTTTCTTTGTGGACTTGGTTCATGTGCACGGAGAGACCTGTGTTGTCAGCGCGGGCTTTCGCGAAATTCGGATGATTGGGAAACGAACCTCCTGCCGTGTTGAGACGACGACCACAGCGGTCGCATTTGAAGTGCTTTGCTTTCTGATGAGAGATGAGAAGCTTGAGATCTTCGAAATCACGCTCGCCTGTGATAGGAATGTTAGCATTGAGTGATCAGGGCGCAAGCCGCAAGGTTCGTACAGTAGTAGCACCAGGGTCGACTGAGGACCTCCTCGATGTCGGCGTGACTGCGCCGCTTCTTGCCCATCTTGTTGTTGATGTCGGATATGTGTTATAAGTCGGTAAGAATAATGCGAGATACAATTCGAGCGCACAGAGGTTCCTGATAATTCGTTGAATCGCAATATCTTGGACGTGGAGCTTAGAACTGAACGCGACTCGAAAAAGAGTGGGTAGCTTGGTCGGAGAAACCCCGGTTAAATAGTGTGGAAGAGGCCTCAACACCAAGCATCAATCATGAGGATCAGACACGGCAACATATGGAGATGACTTGGTAACAACGAATTCGCATAAAGATGAAGATCACGCACTGAAGTTCCAAGTTTAATGAAAACGTGATTTCTGTAGTGATTATACATTGATTATGTACGTCTATAAGATCAAGCAAATATTTATACCACAGAAGCTAGATTAGCATCATCCAAACCTATGTCCCAATGCCAGAATGCATATGTTTTTACCATCCAAACCCCATCGATACATATCTCATCAGTCCTTTTGTTGAAGCGCCTTTTTGAATCATCACGATTCTTACCCATTGCAAAAACTCCCCAATTAGAAAACGCCCCAGTGAATGCTCCCCAATCAAAATCAAGATCCGTTTGGCGCCACCTGGTCAAAAATTATCAGCGGCCACTGGCCTCCCTGCTGAATGCTGTTGATGTCATTTGCCGAAGGGCTGGATGTGACGCCCGGGACGCCCGCGCCTGTCGAGGCGTCCCGTGTACTGCCTCCGAGCGTCAAGAGTGTCGATGCGCTGAAGCGATCTTGCGTGTCAGCGATGGCTGATGTCCAGTCGTGCCAGGTGTTTCCGCGGCTCTGCCAGAGCATGTCGGGCTGAGGCGCGACCTGGGGAGGTTGTGAGAATGTGAGCATTGGGTTCACTTGCGCCACAGACGACGGGAGTGCCGACGTGGTAGCTGCGGCTGCAGCTTGTGCTGATGTGTTGTAGAACATGGCACTAGTGTCGTAAGCTGGAGCTGCCATGTTGTTTTGTGGGTGTTCATTGTAGGCGAGTGTTGGGTAGGGAGTCTGTCCATTCAGATCGGACTCGGGAAAGTAGCTCTTGGTAGATGGGACTTCACTTTGAGCCCCTCCACTGGTGGGCACGGATTGGACCTGAGAAGGTGGATAGCTTGAGGCTGGCTCCTGTTTGACCTCTGGTGTGGTAGAAGGCTGAACGCTCTTTGTCTCCTTGTTACGCATATCATGGTCGATCCACGCAATCGTGCGGTCAATGATGTTTCCAATTTCAGTAGCAATGCTAGAATCCGAGCCTGTCGTATTGTTAGGGTTGACTGATTTGCGCACTAGACGCTGGAACTTACCGAGAAGAGAGCCAACTTCCTCAAGAATGCCGACCCAACCGTTCATCTCCTCCCGCAACGTGGCAATGGCCTCGGGTGTCGTTTCGAAACGTCTCTCCCACATGGCAGCCAACATGGTGAAAGTGCCAGCAGTGTACATCGAAGTCTGGTACCAAGTCGTATCAAGGCACTTGCACTTCTGGATCTCCATTTGACAGTAAAGCATCTGGCGCGAGACATCCTCACAGATAGACATGTTCTCAGCCATCATGGCCTTGTCGCTGGTCATGGCTACTGAAGGATGTCGTAGGCAAAGACGGAACTCAAGCGCCCAGGTCTTGGCGTAGACAGCTGCCAGACGCGTTTGCTCGGTCTGCTCAGCATGATCAATCACCAAATAGCCAGGAAGCTCATCCTCCCACTTCTGGATCTGAGCCTCAAGTGCCTTGACGATGCCGACATAGTTTCGCGCATCCCGTCGAACACTGTAGATATTCGAGTACATTTCCATGTAGATGGGAATGATCTTGAAGCTCACGATACCGGGCCAGTAAGGGCAATGAATGTCGCGGGATGTGTCGACGCCTTCATCCGAAAGAAGCTCATCAGCGATAGGCTCGGGAAAGCCGACATCGAATTCCTCAACGGTGATAGGCATCGGCCGGCCACGACGTCCAGCAACGGCGATGTAGACAGTCATGATGACCCAGAAAGCTCTCTTGCGAAGCTCATGTTGAAGATTGTTAGGCTCGCCTGGCTTTCTTGACTCTCGGTGCAGGTTCAATTCAAGTGCGCGCTGAAGAGCAAGGTTGGCGACGATTGAAACAACACCGGGCTTGGGGAAAGCTCTGGTATGCTTGACGACCATGGCCATGGCCTGAACCGAAGCTAGGTCTCGGGTGCATGTTAGCTCAAAGAACTTGCTGAGGGCAAAATGATAGTGATTGTTGGATCGCTCATTCATTTGAGCGCGCTGGTCAACCTGCTGCCAGTTTCTTGTGCCATACTGGAAGCAAATGATGGCGAAAACCATGTGCACTGTAACAAGCTCCGCCACTGAAGGCTCAAAATTAGGTTCATCGTACATGCGGGTCAACTGTATGGCTGTTAGTGATTAAGCTTAGAACATGGTGAGACAGCACTTACCAATCGCATGAAAGAAGGCTTGTGGAGGACTGGAAGGAAAGCGGAGATGGTCATGAAGTACCACTCGGCGTAGGTGAAGGCATCTTCGCGAGAAGGCATCTCAGCCTGCATGGGAGGATTGACTCTCATAATAGATTGGAGGAAAGACTGCGGGGACTTGTTGTACGATGGCGCCGCCTTGCCATCGACTGGAAGCTCCTCCGCATCTGGTGGCTCAAAGGACGCCAGGTCGACTGTCATCCCTAGAATTGACAATCGCGTACCCCCGATTGAACTGAGAGGAGCACTGTCCATTCCGACACCAAGATGATACTCATAAGGGCGGGACTCTAATGTGCGAGGGAAGCTGGGAGACAAGCTTGGGGCTGATGCAGAGTCCTTGAACAATGCGCTGCCGACTTGAGACCATGTTTCGCCAGTCTTGGGGTCAGGAATTGGGTTGCCCATATCATCAAAGTTTGAATCGGAGGGGCACTGTGCATAAGGCGACCACTCCCAGGGCTTGATCTGGACGCCCTTGTTGTCGAGGAGCTTCTCAAGATCGCGAATATGGGAGAGCATGTCGCTCTTTTCCCTCTCCAACTCCTGCATGTATCCTCTTCGCTCTGTGCGCCCTGTCACGCGATCTGTAACATAGCATTCAAGGTTCTGGTTGGTGCAGTGAGAGCAGCCTTCAGGGAGTGCATCGCATCGAATCTTTCGAACCTGTAATTTTCGCGCGGTTAGCATGTTGTGAGAGCATGGCCTGAGATTTATGACATACCTTGCATCTGTCGCAAGCTTGACCAGTGCGTGTATAAGACTGTAGTCGGTTCTTGACAACGCTGGAGAAGTCTTCTGGGCCACGCTCTAGCCTGGGAAGCTTGACTTTGCCGGGAGCTTGAATTGCGCCATCATCTTCGCCATTGCTCGCTGCCCGCTTGGGAGGTCGTCCTGGCATCTTGGACTTGATGCGCGGGGAGATGCCCCTCGATGAAGCAGGTGAAGATCTCACGGAAGAAGTAGCTGAGGAAGAAGCGCTCTTGTTGCTGGCGCTCGTGCAAGAGGCGGTGCTGGCCTTTGTCCTGGCCGTGCAACGAGATATCGCGGCAGGCTGGCGCGGGCGGCGCCCAGTGGGTTCTGTTGATGTCGCAGTCGCAGGGGCTTTTACAGCGGCGAAAGAAGGATTGCAGCTGTAGGCAAATGTATCAGGAGCCCAGGCGAGGGCAGGGTAAGAGCGGGCGTCGAAGGGCCAGTAGAGGGGACCTGGACCTGGCTGCGACGTCAACGACAACGACGTGGGAGTTGAAAAGTTGGCGATGGAGGAATTGAGGCTGCGCTGGGATATAGCCTCCATCATACTGGTCTGGGAACGAGGCCTTGAGCTTGGGCTTGCTGGGGCTGGTACTGGTGCTGCCGGCACTGAGAATGGCACTGTACAGGGGATGGGCTTAGCGGGGATGCGCTGTGCATTAGCGGCCTTCCGGGTATGGGGGGAACACCACACTGGGTGGAGGCGCAGGTGTAGGCCTCGAGGAACCCCAGTGGACGTTTGTGACGTGAAAACTGACGAGGAGCGGAGCTGGATATGAGACGGAATGAGATGGAGGGAGGGGACAGATGTGATGACTCGCTTGTGATCTGCGGAACAAATGGTCTAGACTCTAAGTGGCTGTGGAGAATCTCCTGTTCTTCTGCGTATATTGAAGAACTTGAACAATCAAGACAATTGTATATGTAAAGTATGCACGGTTATTGAATGGTGAATCAAGCAGGGATAAGGCTGGTGAACGTCTGATCTTATAAGCAAAGAGATCTGGTGGATGTCTTGAGGTTGTAACCATCCATCCATCCTTAGTTCACATCTTAGCTTGGCGAGTTAAAATAGATACACCAACCTTACCAACCTTACAGTACGAACAGATCTCTCCCGGAGTAGGCGTTCAACAGAATTATTCCCATCGTCAGTTTCTCTTTGCACGGAAGGCCCGTATCTCGCTGAGGAAAAGCACAGACAGGTTCTCTCCATCAAATATGGAAGATGTCTCATCCGGAGACGAGATATCGTCAGTGTTTGAGGAACGGAGAGTCCTTCTAGAAGAATACCGGTAGACTGGGAGAGGCAGCCACGATAACGTGAGTGTTGGATGAATTCTCCGTAGCCCAGAGTATGACATCGGATCTACTGGCAGGGCCAGGCCAGAGTTTCCCCTAGGAACCAAGAGCAACGAGGCGCTGCAAGGGGAGATGACTCCACCGTGGCCGTCTCGACCGTGGTCTTTTTCTGGGCAAGTCACGAGATTTCTTGGGAGAAGATGCCGTACAAGCGCAATGATGCTGTGGCTGAAAGAGACAAAGGCCAAGCTCGGCGGTACCGTAAGAATTTCGACCATGACGATTCGCAAAATGCCAAAGAAAACAAGCTGATGAGCGGAGCCTGGGGGAGCCAAGACTGGCAAAGTTAGCTCTTAACTCGTATCATTATGATTTGCATGCAACCTAGACAAATGAAACCATTGATGGAACTGCAACCCTACTGCCGGTACCGAATAGCCAAGACGAAGCCAGACCAGTTCAGATTAGTAGTAGCTCGTTTGATTGACTTTTGGTTATGTCGGTGCCTTGCTGATCAGGTTCATGCTTTCAGCCTTCAGCCTTCAGGTTGGGCAGCCAAGATGGTGATGATCCCGTTCCCGCTACGGACGGCATATGTCTGTCAACCTTGATGATGTGGCGCCGGCCTTGTATCGGAGATATTACGAGAACTCGACGGTGAAAGATGACCACGATCATTGAGCAACGTGGGTATAACGGATGAGGCGATTGAGTCTGACTTGTTGCTGAATAACGTGGAAAACGTTTAGCCATAACAATTGATGAATGCCCAGAGAGGCAATCCCAACATACTCTGTACGTGGTATATTGAGGTCGGCTTCTCCTCACTTCGTGACGTGTTACAACATCAAAATTAGGTTGAGGTGAGTGTCAAAAGAGCATCATATTGAATATACAGTACGAACACAGTATAACAAACATGTGACGACCCTTGACTGGTGACTTTTGACGTGCCCCGCTACCAATTGCACAGCCCATCCCTAGATCTCACTCTTTTTTACCCCTCTACACTAAACTAAACCCAAGATCGAAACTGCTCAAACCACCACAACAACGTTACGCGCTGCCCTTATCCCTAAGAGAAAATTAAGTTACGAAAATCAGCAGATTTTCTTAAACGAACTTTTGTCTTACCTCTTATTCCAATTGCCAAGAATTCACTGCCAAGCCAACTACAACGGCTGTATCGGCTTCCAGGCCTTGGTCCGCAACAATGTCTCTCGAAATAGTCTCTCTCGAACACTTGCCAGACTCGCACAAGGTCTACGTTGCCCTGTTCCGTGACGTACAGAATGCGGCCTTTTTGCACCAGCAGCTGCTTGCTCGGAACCCCCAGTTCGAGTACGCGTTTGTCGATGCCTCAGTGGTGAGTTCCGCGCGGAGTATCCGACTTGGGTATAGGGCAGTTTCCATTAATACGGAGGATAATCACCAGGTTGTGTCGCGGCTTCAATTATTATCCGCTGTGTTTAAGGCTACGTCGACGGCTGTGAATGGCGCTCTCAGGACTCCAAACGTTCACTCCGAGATTGTCTGTGCAATGAGTTCTTCTAATAACGTAACTTGTCCCTTGTTCCGAAATGTCTTCGTTTGAGGCTGACATTTCATGTTCAGATTGCTGATGCCTATCGTCGATATGGTATCTCTCCTTCTACCAAGGACCTCATTGTTGTCAAGATCACATTTCCCGGAGAAGATGGTGCTGAGCCCTTGACCCGTGACCAGATCTGGGAGCATCTCAAGACCAACGTTGAGGGAGAGGCTTTATCCATCACAGATGACCAGATTTCTACCACCACTGACGTACCAAAGGTGCGCAAGTACTACAAATTGAACGGACTCAAGTGGCTGGACGATATTAAAGATGAAAAGGTGAAGCAGAAGGAGATGGAGTCACTCGTCATCGGCGCAATGGCTTTAAGAGGTGTTTGAAGCATAATACCAAGTCAAAAGCTTCACAGTCAATCAAATAATCAGCGTTAAAGACTAAAACGTAAGTCATTTCTTCATCTATGCTTGATCTATCTCGGATATTGAGATGCTAGACGCCCTGGACTCCTGATCGCTACCCATGATGCAAAACAAAAGAAACATAAACACATGATATCAAGTTCTTTTCTCTTTCCCCTTTCCTTTTTATTTTATTTTTGTTCTTTTACTTCTTCAAGCCAAGCCAACGGCGCTCTTGCATCGTCGGACAAGCTCAGCCCAGAGAGCATCCCGGCTCCCCCTGGTTCGCTGAACGGCATCCTTGTTCTCGTGTGCGCGTCGGAGGAGGTACTTCATGCACTCGCCAGTGGTTCCCCAGACGAGATACTTGTAGGCGGGCAGAATCTTGGTCTTGTCAGACTGGCCAGCCTCGACAAGCTCGCAGCTGACCTCGTCAGCCATGCCCTGAAGTTGGGCAAAAGCAATATCGGACTTGGCCCGGCCGGCCTCCATGATGGCACGGCTTCGTCGCACGGACTCGGCGTTGTGGGAGGCGACGACAAGGCTGGCAGCAGGGTACTCGCCGGAACCCTTGACGTCAATGTTCCACTCGCGGGTGAGGACGCTGGCAGCGAGGGAGTCGAAGCAGGCATCGGTCTCCTCCTTGGTGTCGTGGAAGAGCTCGCGGGGGTCGGAGTTGAGATAAGCGCCACGGACAAGCTTGACGCCGAGAGCAAAGTTCTCGACCTGGGCGAGCTTCAGGTGGTTGGAGAGAACCTCGGGGCACTTCTTCTTGTAGGCTTGGTAGGTACCGAAAATGACAGCCTCGCCAAGACCCTTGTTGTACTTACGAGTGAACTCGAGAGTCCAGTCGTCAATGCCGTCCTGGAGCATGTCCTGCTCGGCGTCGAAGAGGAGGCGAACACCTCGCTCGTGGGCAAGCTGGCAGATGGAGTCGATGGCCTTGTACATGGCGGGGCTAGGAGGAAGACGGTCCTTGAGCTGGTAAAGAGCGATGCTTCCGGCGCCAGTGAACTTGAGGGCGACAAAGTCACCAGGCTCAGCAAGTCGGACAGTCTCGAGGGTGCCTCGGGCCCAGGGAAGAATTTCGTTCTGAATGCACTCATCGGTCTCCATAGCACCGTTCTTCAGACCCTCGCCCTCATCCTTTGTGAGGACAACCTCCTTGGCGTAGTTCAGAATAACACCAGTGAAGCCAATGTTCTTGAGTCCATCGATAGTCTTCTTGATCTCTGGTGACTTCTCGCCTGCGCAGAACTGAGCGTAAAAGGTCTTCTTGAGGAAATATCGCAGAAGAGGGTTCTTGTCGGGGTTGAGCAGAGGGTTGGTGGTGTTTGCCAGAATACCCATGACGTGCAGAGATGGAGGTAGGAGCAGAGGCGAGGAGGAAACGGTCATGGTGGCGAGAGATCGGAGAATCATGATGAGAGGAAGAACGGAGAGAGGCGCCTTGCTGGGAGCGATTGGAGGAAGAGGATCGGGAATCTGTTGCTGCTCGACGATGGTGTTTGTGCGTCGCTCAGAGGAGTGGATGTGACGGCGGGCGACCATGTTGGTCTTTGTGATGGTGAGGCATGGTCGGAGTGTGTTGATGGTGATGGCGTTGGATGCAGTCGCCCAGCGAAGGGGCTGGGCAGTCCCTCGCCGAAGGGCCGAGCTCATTATATGAGATGTGTGTGTGGTGTTGAGTTGAAGGTCCTAAGTTGGTGGTTGGATGGAGGTGCTGGATCAGTATGGAGGGATCCGGGGGATGGTTGTGTTATGTTTGGTTTACGGAGCGATGATGCAAGATAAGTCAAGTTAGGTTCTATCTGGTTGAGTTTGTGGAATGGGCAAACGGGTGGCAGAGAGCTTATTATATCCATCTCAAAAGGCAAGTGTTAGTCTGTGACTATCGGTGTCGGTTGACTGCGGTGCTTCGCTTGGTGAATCTGGTCTGTGCCTGGGGCGTGTGAGGGTGGTGGCGCTATCTCCAGCCCGATAATCCATATCTCCCTTGCCCTGTTTGTTTAGCCTTCCCCATTCCATAGCAAAAAAATGCCAATTCTTCTTCACCATTGATCTCCAGCTTGTTCCAGCTGAGCTAGTCATTCATGGTCATGTTTACGCTATACCAAGGACCCCCTGGTCCTCCGCAGAGGCCGAGCCAGACCGGCCCATGACTATCAAAGTGCACTGCAGGCGAAAGGGAAAAAAAAGAAAAGGGACCCAGCTGTACGGAGCTTATCAGCCGTCACGTGGCTCATTTTAGCTTCTGCATCACCACAATGGCCGAAAGTAGCCGTTGAGGGGCGTGGGGGGTGCAGCCCACGACAATTGGGGAGATTAGAATGGAAGCTGGGGATTTGGTTTCTGTGATTGCCGCAACAGGCCGCGATCCCAGTAAAGACGTGTTATGTAATTGGTGACACTGGAAAAGCTAGCAGCACAGGGCATTGTGGGGAAACCTTGGAGATGCATCACCAGCATTCTTTTAACTGTTTTGAGAATGACAGTCATGGCTTGTGCTGAGACCTGAGACGTCTTGTGACTTCCTTTGATGACGATATGTCCGTGTCTCTAACTTCAAAGCCAACTTCCAATGTTGGTCAATGATGTGCAAGGGGGCTGATGATGATGTGTCGTTGCAGTTCGGTAGATAAGGCGATATGGATAAGATATGCCGACATCCAATCCAATGGATGACGAATGGGGCTCTGCTACCGTATCTCATGGCCTGGAACTGAGAGAGAAAAATGTTCGATCTCGCTAGAAGCCTTCTGCAGCGTTTGCTTATCGATGATGTCTCCATAAATGACCGACCAAAGCCGCTGGCCCTGGGCTGGTCAAACGGGAGAGGCGTTTACCTAGAGAGTCCTAAACTCGGAGGGCCCCGATAACAACGACACTGGCATATTTTTTTTATCTCTGATCTTGCACCATACTATTCCCCTGTGCTGGTCTCTGGTCAGTGCGATAGTCATGAACCATTTACCAAGTCTTGATATATCTACTGTTGTTATATTGTACATAGAGGAACCAACCCAATTACATCACAATGCTGGTCGAGCATCATCATCTTCCCTTGTCTTTGACCTCCGACCTCGCAAGAACTCGACATACCCGATCGGCCTGCCTCGGGCTAAGCCAAGCACATCTTGAATCCCACCGTACGCAAGACCAAACAACAACCCATATCGCGCGGTCCGGGCGGCCGTTGTGAGTGACAGGCGATCTAGATGTACACGCCGAATATCGGCGCTTGTTAGCTCATCTCTTCTGCCGCCTGTAAAGTAATGTAATGTCAAAGAAACCCCTGCTCCACATCATGCAATGCTTGCAATATCTACCCGTCGCTTTCCATCATCAAAGCTCCCAAAACGCCATGCATTCCCCATATGGGGTTTTGCGCAATACCGTTTCCCTTAGTCAAGCCGAGGTTTGAAGAGATAACCTAAAGAGAGAGAGAAAAGAATTGACCACTTACGCCAAAGAGAAAACGTGCCAGCGACTGTAAGCGTAGCTATCGTCGTAGAAAACATGTCGCTCGCCCCGCGATATCGATCGACCGTGCTCTCAAGCGACAAGGCCAGGAAGCTCCAGAAGCCCGTCTTGAGACCCATGCGGAAGCCCTCTCGTATGCCGCCCTGCATGGCGTGGTAATTCTTGCTCTTGTGGTAAAAGTACCACCCTGTCGTCGTGTCGGGCATCTTGTGCGCATGCTCCGCCCGGAACCGCAGCTGCGCCATCTGTCCGCCCTGCGTCGCACCAAGCGAGAAGCCCACGACTGCTGACGAAATTGTTCCCAGCATGAGCCGCATTGGCGTCGCGACGGACAGACGCGGGTGCGAATCCTGGGGGAAAGCTAGATCTGAGGGCATTGGTGCGCCGGGCCGGGGTGACGGCGGCAGGGTCGGGGACGGAGCGGCGGCCATTGTGGTGAAACTGAGATTATCTTGTTTCTAGGCTGTGCTTCTGTTTTCAGAAAAGGCCGAGATTGTCGCGAGGCTCTGCGGCTGGTGGAGTCTCGTCTCGGTGGTGGGATGCGGAGAACGAAAGACCGGCCGGAGTTTGCAATCCCGGCGGTGGATGTTGCTTCTTTGGCGCCGCTTTGAGTCGGTAATGAAGAAGAGGGGTTGCGCTTGGGGTTGGAGTTGGTAATAAAAAGATGACAGGCGAAGGCCCGATAGAGATATGTTCTTGTATGGTGAGATTTGAATATGTAATTGAATTGACTTCGCTTCGAAGCTTGATGCGAACTGCAGGCTCATGCCATGATGGACAGTGCGTTCATGCATTAGTACAGTATTCACGCACGGTCTGTATTCACATTAAGCTGGCCATCGACTTGCAAATGGTTTACAAAGTCAATGCTTTTTGATATTCAAGTGATACCAAGCTTGAATATATTAGGACGAGGCAGGAAGACTACTTCTCAGGGCATATTTCCTCGGTTACTCATTTCCTCGCTCCAATGGTAGCGTACAATCCATGGTCGGTCAGATGATTCCATCCACATCTTCAGTGCATGTTCCAGGGTAGCATTCGGCTTCTAGAAGCTGTCACTTGATGCCTTGCTCTGGTTCCTGGATCTTGCTGCTGAGCTGTCACACATCCTTGAAGATGACGTATCAATAGTTTCGTTCTTATAAGATAGCGCTTCTGCACTCCATCTCAAGAAGCTAGGCCTCAGGGAGCAAGAAAACTTCTGACTCTAAGGCAACGTGCCAAAAATACCTAGTCTAAGATCTACTAAATTTACATTAAGTCTGGCTAATTTATATCAAATTTACATAAGTCTTTTTGTCACTTAGGATAGACGTCTTAAGTTTTCTTACCTCCCCTAGCTAGGTAGGTAGGATATCCATACATGTCGATGGAGCGACAGAGTGTTCAAATCCTGTCTGTGTCCTCCTCTACGCGCTCTCACGTGATGTCGCGATGAGCTGAGCCGCGATTCGCCCCGCCAATCTGAGTCTCAATGCCCCTCATGAAGAACATAGAGAGGCTACTTTGAACTCTGACGTCTTCCTCAAACCTTCATATCAAGATCGACAAAATGGTACTATACAAGTCGTCTTCCTTCCTAATGCGCTTCGATGCTAACAATACCTCAGACTGACGTTGATGACGCAAACATCTCGGTGCGCTTCAAGCACGGCATCCATACCATCTATCTCTTCATCGATGCCCTCGCGCCCTTCTCCAATGTCGCCACTGAACTCCTCAATGTTCTGAACGAACGATATCCCGATGGTCTTACCAAGTCACTCGGTTCTCCTGAGAAGACTACTTTCGATGCAAACTCGACTCTTGCGTTTGGCGCATTGAAGACCCCGAACGATCCCTCGTCCGGATGGGTTAAACTCAAGACGGGTGATGGGGAGAAGACACCGACAGCGTTGGGACTGAAGAACAATAGTCTCCTTGCGTTTGCGGTGCTGGATGGGGAGGATGATGAGCCGGAGTTTGAGGTTGAGTGGCCGAAGGAGGATGAGGAGCTTTATGAGGAATGATTTAGGGACGAAGCTTGCGATTCACGCGACGTCGCCTACTTTTCTGCAACGGCATGACTGTTACGCTCGATGGCGGGGCGTGAGATACACCTACGATACGAGGTCGGCGCCTGGGAACTACACCACGAAGCCATCATAACAGGAACCTAATCGTACGACGCCGCAATGGGCCTGCGGAATTACTGAGAAGATGTAAAAAGAAATAACACAGTAGATACCCAATTGAACGCTTTACATGACGACTAACAAGGATGAGCTGAGCTTGGGTAAAGATCATCAGGGTAGGTAGCATTGCAAGGCTAAAGCATCTGGATCGCATTGACCGAAATATTACAACGCCAGAACCACGACTTTTTAACTAATAAAATCAAGCATGTTTTTAAGAATAGAGAATCTCGCCATTGTTTCAATTCCGTCTTACATGACTCGCTGAATCAATGATGCGGCGCTGCCCTCCCTGAAAAAGGGGTCCTTGTCGCATGACTAAGCCATTTAAACGTCACGTGTCGTCAATTCTCCAGGGGTACAGTACCTTAAACCAGGGATCAACACCAGCTCTCCTTTCCAGACCAAAACCTTTGCGCCGCTCCCAACAACGTCCCGTTGGCCTTTTTAAATCATCCCCGACGTGGCTCACGCATGAGGTCGACTACATGAAAGTCGTGGCTTTTCTCCGCCATGGCCTGGGCCTACTGGTGCCGCTCTCGATAGCTTTCACAATCTACATCTACATCTTCCCCATCGTTCAAGGATGCGCATTCCCCGTCGAGTCAAGAGATAGTCAGGAGGCTTATGGCTTGACGAAAAGGTTTCACTGGCCTTCGAAGCCGACTGCGGACGATCATGCTAAGCTTGCGCCTTTTCGACTTCTTGCGCTGGGAGATCCTCAGCTAGAAGGCGATACCTCGATTATTACGAACTACCTGGGCACTTTTCCTCATGTGAAGAGTGTTTTCAAGCATGCGACGTTCCAGACGACGCACTGGTGCTTCCGCGAGCGAGTGCGCAAGATAATACACGATATTGTCGATATAATCATGGAGGATCTTCCCTACTACCTCATGTCACAGCGCAAACGGTTCGATCTGTGGGGCAACGACTTTTACCTGGCGCATATCTACCGTCAAGTCAACTGGTGGTCCAACCCTACCCATGTGTCAGTACTGGGCGATCTTGTTGGCAGTCAATGGATCGACGACAAGGAGTTTGAGAAGCGAGGCCGACGATTCTGGAACCGTGTGTTCAAGGGAACCGAGAGATTGTCTGATGAGTTGGCGCAAACTCCCAGCAACGATTACAATATCTCTGGAGTTTTGGATGGTAGCGATGAAGCGAAGCTATGGAAGAAGAGAATGCTCAATGTCGCAGGAAATCACGATATTGGATACGCTGGAGATTTGACCGAGGAGCGATTGGAGCGCTTTGAACGAGTTTTTGGAAAGGCGAACTATGAGCTGCGGTTTGAGCTGCCCATCACGGATCCCGAGACGATAGCTACGATGTACTCTGCTTCCAACCCCGAGTCGAAACGAGTCATTCCTGAGCTTCGCATTGTCGCTGTCAACGATATGAACCTTGATACACCGGCGAAGTCTCTTCCTTTACAGGATGCGACATACGGCTTTATCAACAACGTCATTTCTTCCGCAGGTTCTGTTCAATATCAGGGCCAATTTACCTTGATTCTCACGCATATCCCTATGTACAAGCCAGCAGGTATCTGTGTCGACGCCCCCTTCTTCGACTTCCACACTGCAGCAGACGGTGGAGGTCTCAAGGAGCAAAACCAACTCAGCTCTGACGCCAGCCGAGGTTTCTTGGAAGGAATCTGGGGCATGAGCTCAAAGAGAACCGCACCAGGCGGCGGTTACGGCCGAGCAGGTCTAATGCTCAACGGCCACGATCACGCCGGCTGCGACACGTATCACTACATCAACCAAACAAACGGCACAGATCCCTCCCAGCGTCAATGGGAAGTAAAAACCTGGACCGACGCACAAGATCTGAAAATCCCAGGCACCGATGGCATACCGGGCCGACGCGAGATCACAGTCCGCAGCATGATGGGGGACTTTGGCGGAAACGCCGGCCTTCTGAGTCTCTGGTTCGACCAGGATACGTGGGAGTGGAAGTATGAGTACGCCACGTGTCCGCTGGGAAGTCAGCACTTCTGGTGGTTCGTGCACATATTCGACTTTATCGTGCTGGTGTGGATGCAGTCGTACGCTGTGCTCTCTGTGATGGAGGCTTATGGTGTTGATGTGGACGGGCCGTTTTGGAGGGGTGTGTCACGGATGAAGGATTTTGTGCTGCGACGGAAACAAAGTGTTGGTGATAAGAAGTAAAACGGTTTGGATAAAACGTTGTTTGAGTAGTAGATTTCTTAATAGAATACAAAGCGTTCTGGTTTCATGAAGTGAGAGAGGTGATTTCGCTTGGGATTGCCGTTCGGTGAATTATGGTGGTTGTCACGGTGTTGGGCCGAGACATTTTCGCGATGGGGAGCTGAGTTGAGTAGATATTGCGAAGCGCAGGGCTGGAATAGGATTAGGGTTGTATAAGGTGTGTTTGGTAACGTGGATGTGGTGATGAATGTAGTACTGATGGTAACGGTGTTGGACAGAGATCAGGGCCGCGCGGCGAGGTTGTACGATCGATTGATGGATATTGCGACGGTGAAGTGCTGGGGTTGAGGCTGAAGCAAATATGGCTGTTGTTTGAGGCTCTGTTTTCCAAGGCGGGCTTTGAGGCTTGCCATGATGAATAACGCACTATTTGCATGAGACTCTGGGTGTTCTCGATACGGTCCCGATGATATTGAGACGCTCCTCAGCAATCCCATCATCATGAACTTTCCCTGCTTACCAATGCAACGAGCTGTGAAAACACAATGTTACCCATCCTGAAGATCTCTTCACTTCCTTCAGCTGACACGAACCAGATCACAGGTAGCGCCATGATGTAAAAGACTATTGCGCGTGGTCTCCGGCGCCGGTAGCATCAACATCGTGGTGATACAACCGTTGAGGTTGCCTAGCGACCAAGGAATTCTGCCAGATCCGGCGAAGCACCGCTGTTTATCATGGAAGAAGGTCTGTTGCGCAGGATCGTGTGTAGAGTATGATCAAAAGCAACGGCTGTTTGTGTGAGATCAAGTGATTGGGGAAGGGTGACTACATAAACCCAGGACCAAACCGTTAGGATTAAATTGAGATTAGCATGATTATACTGGCACAAGACGCTTCGACGTGAGAAGACCTTTTACCAGCACTCATTGAGATACTGCTTGAACCATGTTGTCTCTTCAAGGACTTGGCATACTGATCCTTCTGAGCGTCGCAGACGGTGTCCCGCGACCAGACGAAAGCCATCAGGAAGCACTTCTCAAGCACCATGCAAATGGACCAAGGGACAACCCAAATGAAGGCGTACCTACCGATATGCCTGGGGCAATGAGTCCTCAAACAGACTACAGAACAATGCCAGCGGGCACTTACACCGAGACAATCTCAACAGGCCTAGTCAGGATAATCGTCGTCAACGAACCAACACCCACAACAGCCAATCAAGCAAAATGTCCCGCAGAGTGTGATTGCACAAGGATAAAAGATAAGAACAGCGATGAGTAAGTACTAACCCGTCAGCCTCGTTTACTGAGTACGTTACTGATACGCTCAGATACGCCCAATGCTTAACCAACGCAGAATGCAGACCATGCAGAGAGCCAAATCTCACAGCTTCATCGTCAACGATAAAGCCAAAGGCAACATGTCCCGCAGAATGCGATTGCACAAAGATTAAAGATGAAAAGAGCCAAGAGTACATTTAACTCTCACTTTATCACAAGTTGTACCTTTATCTAATGAGTAACGTATAGGTACTTCCAATGCATAACAAATGCCAACTGCCGAAGCTGCAGAGTGGGAACCCCACCCAATTAAACAAACACGTGAAAAAAGAGTTATCATTGCATGCGGTGGTATTTGGTAGCTGACAAGACTTTCGCCTGTCGTAAGATGGTAGCTAGATAAAAAGTTGACAAAAGAAAAAAAAAAGAGAATGCGTTTTTCCCCGAGCTTCGAAAATGCAACGCTAGTATACGTGAATTATGTTTAACAGCAGCAGTCGAAGCACTCAAGACAACACTCGCAGGTCTCGCCGCAGAGCCAGCAGCAGCAGAGTGTAGCGATACTGTAAACCGTTAGTATTGAATGAGATGAGAGTTGAGTGTGAGAGGGGGCTTTACCATGTGTATAGACAGCCGTGGCTCTTCTCTTCTTGTGGTGGAGGGGCTTGCTGGTACTGCATCTGTTGATTCTGTCCATTGTTAGATAAACTGGTGATCTTCTGTAGAGCTTCAAACTTACAGGTGGGTAGCCCTGAGGAGGGGGGTAGCCCTGAGGAGGATATCCACCCTGGGGGTAGTAGCTGTCCAAACATTAGTTTTCCCTTCTTCTTCTTCTTCTTGTGATTGAGAAACTTACCCTTGGTTGGGGTCGTATGGAGCAGACATTATGACGGATGTGTTTTTGGTTGTAAGTGTGTAAGATGAGAGTTGGAGACAGGAAGAGCGTCCAGTTATATTATTAGCCCCATGTGTTTTCTGTCTGAATGGAAAAGGGTCACAGGGGGCGCAGTTGCAGACAAGACGAGACGTAGATGATCTGTATCCTTCTTGGCTCTTTGCTGTGACCTTGGCGTAATAACGAGTATCCCGTGGTCCAAGGCCGATTTTGCCGGTAAAGATCTTGGCATACACACTCTGACACTCACTAAAAGAAACAATTTACTGGGCATCTCACTAAAACTTGCACTAATTGACGGCTATGCCGGCACGTTCCGTTACGAGTCGGCAAATGATATTGAGTTTTTTTCCACTCTAAATGTTAAATTACACTCTCCCGGACCATCTCAGCTAAGGGTCTTGGTGACTCCACCGCGAATTGACGTTGCAGGGGTTGTACACATTGGCAATTGCGCGTCCTCATGGCTGAGCTTCACTCCTGCATAAAGGGTCCCCCTTGGCACAAGAGGTTGGGCTTGAAGATTGTTGACTAGCAAATGCCTGACGGACCACAAGTCAGTTCTGTTAAAGAATTATCACGAGATTACGAGCCACAGCTCTTCATAGGGTCTTCCGTATAAGTTATCCATTGCTACGGAGCTCTCACCGTATTCTTGATAAAGAAGCTGATCCTCAGGCTTAGGCTCTCAGCCTTGTTTGCTACATGTCCCGTTCCTGTCTCTTGTCTTGTCTTGAAACGCTCCTTGCCGCTATATTCCCGAGCCCTGCACGATCAACGCGCGCGCGTACGTGCAGTACCGCCACGATTTACGAATACAACAATGGCGAATGAAGCTGTCCAAAGCCGCGGAGACCGACACTGTCTAATGCGCGTTGTTTAGCCACTGAATTTTCGCCTTCGACTGCGGCTGAGTCTTGGGAACTTGTCTCAACTTTGTTGTCTTGGACGAGAGCTATCGCTGAAACTTGCCGTTACGTTGTATCGCTTACCGGTTTGCGCCGCATTCGGTGCCCGACAAATGCAGTCGCCGACTAAGTTTGTGTGAATTGATGGACACGATTGGCTCATGCTAGGCGCTTCTCACTCGTTGCTATCTTTGGTGTTTCGTCTTGCGCCTTGTTGAAGTGAATCTCGGCGCAACACGCAATTCTTTCAAGCGCTCCGATTTGCGCCTGGCTTTCTGTTGACTCGACCTGAGCGAAGCGGGCGCAGGAATTACAACCATGCGACTCACGGACATGCAGCTAACCGATCGACATGCTCCTTAATCCGCAAAGCAGCTTCTCTCGGACTCAACTTCGTGATATCCAGCACCAACTCGTTTTCATTTCCGAAACGATAGATCTCCTTCTCCAGAATCGGCCTCAATATCGTCTCGTCCGTAAGCTTCGCCGTAATGCTCTCAACCCGCGTTGAATTGATAGCTCGCCTTATGTTCTCCTCAATCTCGCACTCCAGCACGATCGACAAGAACGAAACGCCTCGCTTCTTCGCCGCAGCCTCGTAATCTTTCGCGCCCATTTCTCCCGCTGTGCTTGCCTCTCGCGCATCGGTAAAGATCCACGTTTTATCCTTGGTATATTCCGACGTCGCGATTTCGTCGAGGACGTACCGCCGTAGACCCGTTCGCATCTCATGGTAGCCAGGAGATGAGCGCTCAACGAGGGCATCGACGGGGTCGATGAAGAGGTGATTGTGGTAGACTTTTGAGTTGAGGAGTAATTGCTGGAGGTCCTTCGCGATTGTGAGCTTCCCGATGCCCGGGAAGCCGTTGATGTAGATGAAGCAAGCCATATTTCGGCAGGGCGGGCGTGGTGTCTACAAGAGCTCTGCGAATGCAAGTTTCGTACTGGCTTTTCGCTTGGAAGGTTTGTTGATCGTCGAGGAAATGCGGATGTTGGTATTTGAAGTTCGACGAAAGGTGAGTCACTGTTATGCTTTCGTGTTTAACCGCCGAGCCCTCTCAGGGTGACCACTCAACATCACGCACAAAGCTTAACTCGACAACCAAAACTTTGATCATGCCGCCAATCTTCGTAAATCCTGCTCAAGCGGATCAAGAACTCCAGAAATCACATCCCCTTGGAAACAGCATGAACCCCCAGTGGTACCTATTTGCATATCCGATCTTAAACATCGCTCGACCGCATTGTAATATCCAGAGCCACCAGTCATCATGACCCGTCCCAAAAGCTTATTGGCAGTTTCGTAATCCAGGATATGTCTCGGTAAGCCAGGCTCTAATGTTTGAGTTTGAGGTGAATCCAGAGTTGCTATTGACTGGCCAAGGATGAGCTCAATGAGTAGGATCCCGAGATATAACATAAACGGGTTCGTTGGTGATGTTGATGCATTGACTCTCGGGTATTCGGGGAAGTGCCTGAGAACAAAGACATGTTGAAATTGATGAACACCACCCTTTTGAGCAATGAAGATATCCTCACTTCGTGGAATATCCGCAACCCAAGGCGTGCCCTGCATCTGCAAGACACCACAAGCAATCATCCAAGCCAGGCATAGCTTATCACCGTAGAGCAGCGCTGGATCTTGAAGGACTTGCTTTAGCGGCACTAGAGACCATTCGTCACAACTGCCCAGACACTCCAGCGTGTAAACATCATATTTCTGAGTTTGGGTCATGTAGCAGTGCTGAATATGTCCGCATCTCTCGCCCTGTTTCTTCTTCCCCATCGTTTGCATTGCTTCGCAAAGATTGCTGATGTGTTTGGAACAAACAGGCTCTGATATTGTCCTGAGAGTATTGAGTGTGAGGTTTGATAAGGCTGATTCAATAATGACTGCTTGTGACTGTTGGCTGTTTGTTGAAGAGGTAGTTGATGGGACCGCAAACCCAACTGTCTTCCTTGAAGTTGCTGTACTCTGTGCTGTGAAAGAAACCGTCGATGTCTTCGAGTCCTCTCCGCTCTTCAAGAGAATTTCATTCCATTGCTTAGGAGTATTTGCTTGCGATGCCGTCAGGTACGAAACTGCAAGGCGGAACTGCAACTCCTTGATAATATCCTCATCGTCATCCTCGGGAACAACAGTTCGTGATGGCGGCGTAAGCCTCAAGCCAACGTCGTGTAGACCAGAGCATTTGCAAGTCATTGCTGATCGCAGTGCATGATATATGCCACTCAGCATTCTGTTGACTAGTTTGTTGAGTCTTTCTTGAGATCGAGACTTTCTCTGTGATTCAAGGTCTGTGTTCAGCACGGCTAGCCGTTGGAGAGCTGAGACGCCGTCGCGTATTCTTTTAAGGGCTTCTTCGTGGTTGGACTTCTGAAGAATAAATGTTGCTCGCTTGAACTGCTTCTTTATCGAAGAGCTTTCTGTCCACTCGGCCTGTTCCGAGTTAACTGAGGCACAAAGTTGATCACAACCACCCACCTTTCCATCTGTACCAATATTGAGCTTTTCCATGATCTCTTCGATAGCCTCCCTCATATCCTGCACTCGATCATCAAATACCTGTAGCGATGACCAGAGTCTCAAACGTAGCTTGTTGAAGATCTCTTCTTCTCTCCAAAGGCCCCCAAAGGGATCGCGAATCATCTCCTCGATGCGCGTTTGTGGTGCAATTCCTATCAGGAGCTTCTCGCATATGTTCTGAAGATTGACGTGCTCAGTTTTGAGAGTCAAGATCAGACTCTTCAGAATTCGCTTGTAGGAGCGGAAGTTCTGCAGAGTGCCGAGACCGTTCATGTAGCATTGTAGCGCAGAGACCACGATAGGTATACTGCCGAGCACGATACCGGCGACTTCAAAGCCTGACATTTTGATGTGATTATTAGATTAATGGAGGGACGAGAAAGCGAGAGAAGAATTTTTTTGAAGCTCTCAGCCTGGTCTTGTTCAGCTGGGATTGAAAAGAAGAGGGTTTGCAGCTGACGTGCAGGTTGATCTGACCAACAGTATCTGTAGATCCCATGGGCCACCAGAGGGCATGTGCCGCTCCAACCTTCTTTGTTTTCTACATTGATAAATCTCGAAATAACAAACAACGCCGTGTATTCATTCCGTACACAGCCATGAGCTCTATTGCTGATCATGTTTTGGCTTGTCTCCAAGAGTTCAATAGTCTCTGCATCTCTTCGACAATATGGACAGATGGGATTCCAGATGAGGGCCCTCAGAGCGATATATCGCTGCTGAAGCTACAGAACGAACTGAGTAGATTCAAAGTCTGGAGTGGAAGCATTGGCGCTCATAGAAAAGGAAGAAGCTCGCTCGATTATAGGCTTCGAGATGCGTCAAATATCCGGAATCAGGTGGTCGAGCTCTTGAAGGACCTAAAAGAATCTCTACAAGATGGTATGTTGGCTGAATTGAGCTGCTCATGATTCTCTCTGATATCAACAGCCAAGGACATTCTTACGGGACAAACAACACCATGGGACGAAGACCTGTTCCCAGCTGAGTTTTCAGATGATGATTCCGACGATGAACCATTTCCAGTCGTCGCATCCGGGCCATCTGAGCTCTCACAGATATTTGCGGCCATCGTTGAAGACATCAACTGTCTGTTCAGACTTTCAGTTTCTATTCACAATCCTTCTCCCCACGACCGCTTTAAGAAAGCCTGCTTGACTGACACCTCTGGTTACGAGCCCTTTGATGTCCAGCACGTTTGCGACAAGCTTTCCAAGGCCCCGAAGCCGATCGCAGAAAGACTTGGAAAGGCTATTTCACGACGAAGACAATACTTCAAATACAGGGAACTCCACCACAACAAATTGGCGAGTGGGCTTGGGTTCGATGACAAGGATCAGATACAGAGTACCGTTGCTTCTTCGTTGCCAAAAAAACTCAACTTGCATAAACCTATCTCTTTGGAGGAGGGCGTGGATGATGATTCAGATACTGGAAGGTCGCAGACATCTTGGGCAACATCTGCTGCGAATCCAGAGAGACGAAAGATACCTGCCTTACCCGCAGAAGCCGAGAATGGGCCCTTCGAATGCCCATTTTGCTTTATGATGATATCTATCTCATCGAGGAATCTTTGGAAGTCAGTCTGCCTTCCATTCGCAAGATAATTGCCACTGACATGAAATCACAGAAAACACGTCTTCTCAGATCTGTTTCCCTACATTTGCGTCGAGTTAGGTTGTCCAGCACCAGACCAAGACTTCCAGAGACGTCATCAATGGGCCGGCCACGTCAAGAAACATCATTGGAAGACATGGACCTGCAACCTTGGATGCAACAAGACCTTTGACTCTTCGCAAGACATGAAGCGACATTTGGCGCAAAAGCATTCGGAAACCGCGAAATTGACTCATTTCGACAGTCTTCTCACTATGTGTGAGAGTTCCAAGTCAGAGAACGAGCCAACAGACTGTCCTCTTTGCAACGAAAGACAGCCTTCGTTCAAGCAATACCAAAGACATGTCGGTCGCCATCAAGAAGATCTTGCTCTATTCGCATTACCCCATCTTCCAGGGGAAGAAATTGAAAAGAATGATGAGTCCGAGTCCGAGCCCAAGTCCGAGGAACAGGAAGAACTGGAGTCTGAAGTACAAGAGGAGTTGGAGAAAGCTAGCTCTTATGCCACCCGTCTTTCTAATGAGAGCGGAGACGAGACTATAGATGCAGGTTATCATAGTCCTCAATATTCTGAACGGAGAGATTTCGTTATTTTCAATTCTACACACGGCAGCACTGATGATATGAGCCTCTCACAGTTCAACCTTCGCCCATGGAAGTGCCCGAACACGTCCTGTCAGTATTATGATTACGGATGGCCTACCGAAGAGGAGAGGGACCGCCACTACAGCGATAAGCATTCTGAATCCCCTGCTATGTATGAGTGCACGTTCAAGTCTTGTACTTATAAGTCAAAGCGAGAAGTAAAATGCAAGTTGCATATGGTGAAGGCTCACGGTTGGTCCTATACCCGTTCGCAGAATAAGGATAAGAAGCTTGCTTCAATATCAGATACGGACACAGATTTGGCCATTCAGAAACCGGGAACGCCTCTGGACAGCGATTCCACAGATGAGACTTTTGACCGTGGCGGAGCCACTGAGAACGCAGATGAATCGCATGATTTTCGATTTCCTACCGGGAATTTGGCAGATACTGTTGAGAAGACTGCAGAAAACTTCGACCCCGCTCACGCTGATATTCTCTACCTCAGTCACAAGAAGTCCTCATACACATTCAACTTTCCTCAACACGCCATCAGAGATGGTACGCTGCGAGTGTTCACAATAAGAGAGCTCGCAGCGGGAATGACTTATGTTCCTGAGAGCTTTAGACATCTGGTTGAACTTTCTTTCAAAGACACTCAATTGTTGATTGATAGTACACCTATTCGAAACTATGGTATATCAACTGGTGATACAATAAAAGTTGAATCACCGCATTTCAGAAAATCTGATCAATTCGGCGGCTCACCGAGCAAAGATCCTTCGCTGGATAATGGGCACGGCACCGAGGGGAGTAAGGAACTCGAGGGGAAAGCAGAACGTGACAAGCGCCGAGAAGAGTTCTCTTGGGAGTCGAGACAAAGGGCAATGATGGAATCTAGCAGCGATCAGGTGCCAGTCCCTGAAACCTTGTCAGATCTCGGGACTAAGGATACCCGTCATGCCATTACACCAAGTCAGCCACCAATAAAGCTCGACCACTACAATCCTAGAACCCCACAACTTAATGTTAGATGTCCTACCTGTGCCGTGAAAGGCAAAGAGAGATGGGTTGTTCCCGGGCGCTGTTGTGGAAATTGCGGAACACTATGTGTGGACCAAGATGTCCCAGATACTCACTATTCATTAGGAGGTACAATCGATAACGACCAAATCGTACCGTCGGCCGTGACCCACGGTTCCGTGCTCAGGAGATTCGCCCAAAACATTTATTTCGACAAGAAATATGACATTGAGGCCTTCACATCTACTTCTGACCCATCTAGCAATCAAACTAACACCTTGGGTTCTGCGGAGGATGATAGCCCACCGGTGATTAGAAAAATACAGGATATCTGGAACGCTTTACAGGCATTGGAGGACGAGTTGGAAGTAGGATGGCTTCCAATATGCAGAGAGGCCATTAACTCGGTCGATGGGTCAACAAAAGAGCAAGAAGAGCGGCTCAGCCTTATCAATGGAATTCATTCCGATATAATAAGGAAGCTGAGGCGCATTGAAGAGGTCAGCGACCCTGCAGTTGAGGCAAAGAGAAGTAATGTAGTGGAAAAGGTCAACGAGCTTTTATCGAGACTAGGTGTTGAGTCAACAGAGAATTGAGGAACAGGGAGCTTTCGGGGAATATAGTCATGGCGAGGTTGTAACTTGATCTTCTTGCTTCACCATCGTCTGTGTCGAAGTGCTTATGAATGAGTCGTGCGCTGACTCCACGAAGAACTTGGTGCCTGCTCAAGAGCTCACGAAGAATATTAAGGTCCGCAGATCTCGCCTCGGGAGCGTATGAGACATCACCAATGCGAGGGAGGCCATTGTAAACGTCGGAAGAGGTGAGGGTGTTGTTTCGAAGTGCCGTGGCCAAGTTGCTTCGGTGTCTGGGGGGTCAGGTTGAGAATGCTTGTGACTGAGTCGGTATTCTTAAGACCAAGTTCCAGGAATGGAGTCCGGAGAGTGTCTATTCTATGTCAGATAAAAGCTCTCTTAAACCAACGGCTAGGTAATGGTAATCTCCTCCCAACTGTTGGGAATACTAAGAGGATAAGACTCATATAAGATATGCCTCTAAAGAACCTCGGCGAAAGCAGCCGAGGCCTGCAAGTAGGGCGCCATTAACAGGAGTCTTTATTAGCATTTCTGCGTCAAGGGTTTGCATAAAAGGGAGCATAGCGTCATACCAAAGACTTGATAAATATAGAAACTTTGTATTTACTCGCTGAGGAGCAACTCTAACGAATCTTGACAACTGTCTAGGTCCTACGGGCCGCCCGGGCCGCTATCCCAATTAGTGGGCCAACGTTGACAACGATCAGGGACATCCCCCTTGTCATATCATATCATGTCACATGTTTGCTGTGTTTGAAGACGACCGTTAAAACAAAAAACCTCAGCCCTCAAACATGCATCTTCTTTAAGCTCTTTGTTCTCCAACCCTCTTCATTTTATGCCGCTGTTCCTGTTGTTGCCTTGCTCTACATTCGCTATATGATCATGCCAAACCAATCTGCAGGAAATACGACACCGCCCGAGGCGCCGACACCAACCACTGCCCATACATGGTCTCAGTCGACATCTTCTTCGAAATCCCCGTTAAAATCTCTGCCGGCTCAGGGCGAACTTGGCCCTGCGGACGATTCTGATGTCCGTCCTTCAGGCCCCTTTTATATTGAGGACTGTACTCACTTTCGAGCAGCATGATTCTCATGGGGATGCCGACTCTTCTCTTGGGACCGATACGTCAGTGGGCGTCGTGACAGTACATCTTTTATGTTTCTAACAGTCCTCACAGCGAGAGCTCAACCGCCTCCGTTTCTGCTAGCATCCTCGAGTATCGTCGGAGTCTGGGGCGCACGTACCACAGCGACAAGTTTACCTCGAATTACTTCTTCCCCAACGACGATCAACAAGTAGAGTCTATGGACTTAACGTGGGGCTTTGTACCCCAAGGCGCATCAACGCGGTGCTAACTAAACAACAGACACCATTACTTGACGCTTCTTTTGGACAGTGAACTGTTTCTTGCCCCTGTCAAGACAGACTCTATACAGGTGAGGTATTCTCGCGAAACCCCAAGCTGGTTTTAAGTATTTGTGTTGATTTGTATAACGTTTCTCGTAGCGAGTTCTAGATGTTGGTACCGGAAGCGGTGAGTTCCTGACGGTTCCTCCTTTGGATCTGCACTAACAGCTTCGTAGGCATCTGGGCTATGTATGACATTCCGACGAGTCCGGACATGCCGCCTGCTTACAGACTATAGTGAATTTGCCGACCGATATCCCAGTACAGAAGTAATTGGCACGGATCTCTCCCCTTGCCAGCCCCAATGGATTCCCCCGAATCTTCGTTTCGAAATTGACGATGCCACCCAGCCCTGGACATGGAAGGAAAACTATTTTAATTTTATTCATATCCGATATCTCTTTGGTGCCATTAAAGACTGGAATAGTCTCTTTAAAGAGGCATACCGATGTTGTGCACCAGGAGGCTGGGTCCAGTCAGGCGAGGCCGACGTCACATTCCGTAGTGATGATGGAACTACCGAGCTGGAACCTGTTTTCAAAACCTACCAGAAGCTCTTTGAAGATGGTAGCCAAATTCTAGGCAACCCATTCTTCGTCCACGATTTGCAACAAAAAGCTTTTAAAGAGGCCGGCTTTACAGACGTTAAAACTGTTGATTACAAGGCAGGTTTCTCTAGAACTTGGCTGCAGTTGACTGAAACGATATCTTGCAGTTCCCTATTGGAGGTTGGCCCAAGGATCCAAAACTCGCCGAGGTCGGTCGATTTGTCAAGGCCACACTGGAGAACGACTTAGAGGGTAAGACAACCAACCTTTAACCATCGACGGATTTCTCACGTCTGATAGGTTACACTCTTATGATGTGGCAAGATGTTTGCCAATGGCCCAAAGAAGAATACCGGGTGTTTCTCATGAGCTTGCGCAGAGCGATACGTAACCCCAAGGTACATAGTTACATGACTGTGCGTTACGTGTACGGTCGTAAGTAGGTTAGCTACGTTACATAGTTGGTGATCTTTACGGTGATACAATATTGCTTCTCACAGGCTAGTGGGTTTGGGAGGACAGACAACCAGCCGGAAGTAATCTGTTGTTGGGAAAATGGATGGGGTGTGATTTTATGTCAGGTAAAAGATCTCTTAGACTAGCTGCTAGGTAATGGTAATATCCTCCCAGCTGTTATCCTTTACTGCTTCGCCTTTCATGATTCCGTGAACATAGCTATCTCCGACCAGTTGATAAGTGCCGTCAGCTCGAGGCCTCAAAACCAATGGCACCGGACAAGACGAAACCACCCAGACACTGTCTCCTTCAAGTGCCGACGAGAAAGCCAATCCTAAATGCCCTTCGTCTGTCAAGAAAACCCGCCGCTGGCCAGCGTATGTACCTAACAACATCGCGTACTGAGAAGCCAGGGAAAACGTATCCGCGAGTTCTTTGGCCACCGTGGACGTCCACTCTAAGTTAAGGTCCGAGGAAAAGCCGGTGATTGAGGATCTCGACGCCATGTATGAAAAGATTGACGACAGCTGTAAGTCCGGGGGATCAGATGGCCCTAAGTTTTGAAGCATCCGTTTTAGCCATTCGATACTTGGAAGCATATCACAAGCTTCATCCCCATCCCGGTTCACAAGAGATTTATAGTTGGTCATTTGTTCCAAGATTGAAAGTCGTTGATTGACTGTCATGGGGTGATTCCAAACCTGCAAGCGATGAAACAAGATAAACGATAGCCAGGCTTTAAAACAGCCGCCAAGTGCCGAGCTATCTGCTGTTGAATCGTGTATGTTTGAGCCAAAGATGAAAGTGCGCCAACAAGCTTCAATGCTGAGCTCTCCAGTCGGTTTGTAGCGCTGGCCGCATCGTTGTAGAAGGGCTGCAAAAGGTTCAACATTGAAATAGTAAGCGAGTTCAAAAAACTGGTAAGACCCTGGAAGGATCTGTCCAACGCGCTGAGCTTTGACAGAGAGCCTTGAGCCAGTGATGGTAAATCCCAAAGAGCCAATCTCACTGTATCGCGAGGCGTCCAACCGATCATTGCTGTTACCACGAGCGAAAAGGATCGGAGCAGTCCTTGCAGCAGAGGGCTCGTTGGAGAAATTAGGTACCCACGATGGTAGATCATCTGATAGCAGATTCTGTGTGCCATGGTGGAATTCTGCAAAACCAGCCAAAGATATGAATCCCAAGTGATTACAATGATGCAGGATATTCTTTGCGGCGGCTGTAAAAACCTGAGCAACTGTCGCTTCATAGTCGACTTCCAAATCGCATCGAGGAATTCCCATGTGGCTAGCAGCGATATTGACCATTCCTAACAACGAATAAACCCGATCGCGGGCATTCGTAACCTTGAACTTATGGCAAGCCATCATCATGTATGCCAACTGAGAACTGGCAGTTGTTTTCCAATTATCAGTACCGGTGAGCTCTTCGATTACAGAAAGCAACGGGTGGTCTTTGGGCTTCTTCAAGCTCTCAAGCGACATCTTGATCACGGTGATGAAGTGCGTGGCGTAGGGTCCTGGCGACCATGAAACCTCTTCCACTCTGGCCATCGCCAACGCCGCGTTCGGAAGCCAACCCAGTCTTTTTATCATCGCCAAAGCGGACGCAAGCTCTTCCCAAGAGATGCTTTCGCTGTTTCCCAAGAACACAAAAGTCTGCCTAGCTAGGACGGTCTCTTGAATCACCCAAGCTCTGCGGAACCAATTTCGTTCCAAAAGTGCAACGAAGGGCTTCCAGGCTAAAGAAGGTATAGGCGGAAGACCTAGCCTTTCAATTTCGCTTTTGTCCAGGCTCACTTCACTTCCATCTGTCTCCTCAACCAAGCTAGCGAGTTTCTGTATCAGGAGAATGGCCTCGGCAGAGTCTTTTCCGCCTTGGCCAAGCCAGATATCGACTCGCGCCGCCATGCTGTAAATTTCGCTCATGATGCTGACCTGGATCTCGCGCTCCCTTTGGTTGGTCTGATCAATACATATTGCATCAATCCACAGATACCAATCAAATTCTTCGAACCGATTCAGAGCATTGAATAAATTCGCCTGCACGTAAAGTCTTTCGCCATTCACCAGTATGCACGAATCGGAGTCGGTGTTTTTGCCATCTCCCTCTGGCGGACCCCATGTATAGGATAGTGCATGGTAACCAAGTGCCTTTGCCTCATCCAGAGAATGGGTGGTCAATTCAATGTTCAGCCTGTCCGATAACAGGCTGCGTGTTCGCTGGCGTATCTGTACCAAACGAATGTGTGTGGAGTCGAGTGCTGATTCGTATTTGAACTTAGTACTAAACGTACTGCTTCTGCAGAAAGATGTCCATGGCGATGGGGCCATTCTTGGAAGATGGGGTTGAAATCAATACTTTGGTCTTTGAAGCTAATTTCTCGACCGAACAACTATGATAGAAGGAATAACTCTTCAAGGTAAATGTTGGGACTTTGGGAAATGAATTTTGCCATTTCCCCTTTCTCCTGCATGAATGTGTAGTGTCTTATTGGTCCGCTGTTGCCGCGCGCTTGCTTGCATCTCACAGAACCAACAAGGCTGAAGCTATAGTTAGGTGACTTGCCCAAGAACGGACTTGAACTGCTATAAATATCAAATTCAATGCCAGTTGAAGATACAAAAAACGTTTAGATAGAAACCCATTGAAGGTTTTGTATAAGGAACTGGAACATGAGTTCGCACCGGGACGACTTTCGAGGCTATCAATCCAGGTAAGGGTTCGGCAATAATGTAAGAACAGCGGTTTGGGCTGATCATTAATTCGATCTAATACCATCAAGGCCAAGAAGAATTGAAGATGTTGACCTGTAAGATGTACAGAAAAGCAGACACTGGGTAGAATCATCCAAGGAGAAATTGACGGGATCAAAGAGGTAACAGGCAAAGGAGCCAGTTCTGATACGCTGGTAACCAAACCAGCCTCAAACTCGTTATCAAAACAAGCTGAGTGAAGTCATCAATGTTCTTGACAAGCTTTTAGAGCCGCAGCCGATCAATTTACCCATCGCAGGTGTGTCAATCCGGCTCGCAATGATTTCCCCTTTTAGCTGTTTACAGTCGACAACCATCAAGAGTACACCAATGACATGTGCATTTCTGATTCGACGGTGATGATGACTCAAGATTGATAATGGTTAATAAGCGAAAGCCTCAGTCTACCGACCAGTAGATTGAAATGAAACACGAATGCTTGCATATTGTGGCTTTGAATGCAGCCCATGACAGAGACCATGATGACATCAAGTGGTAGCACAAATTCTCCCTGCATCAGGAAGCTTACCAAAAAATGAGACAAGATTGATTGAAGCACATATCAGGTGATATGATTGCATCAGATATATAATCCTGCTTTAGGCCCTCGAGCCAACTCAGATTTTATCATTCTGTGAGCTGTCCTTCTCGAGGCGTGGCGAAGGACGACATGTTACCACGGCTGAGCATTTCTCCCAAATATGACTTTGTTAATCCCACAGACATTGCCGCCCTTACAAGTATTACTACTGACAGGAGCCGTTACGCTTCCGCCCACCTTGGAAGACTTCCTGCGCGAGCCTTGAGAGAGTGCAGCCAGGCTAATCCCGGCTAGGATTCCAGTTGAAGACATCGTGGTCCCTGAACGTGCTACGGTAAATGCTGTAACCATCAATGGCGCTTCAGCAGCGGCAAACAAACCGTCTATTGATCCGAAAACGAAGGGATGGTGGTGGGGATGGTCAGCTAAATTGATGCCAGCTCTGGCTAAACTCGCGTCCTCCTTAAAGAAGGGTATAGCTTCAGCAATACCCCTGGCGAAGCCATACATGCGATATGCCGTCGGAGGCGCCATAGCTGTCGTTATAGTTGGAGGGGCGTATTATTATATGGCAAGTCCTCGACACTTCTTGACTCGTGGTCTTTAGACAGAGGTTCCCAACGCTAACATATCTTCTACCGTCGCAGTACTGTTACTCCCCCAGCAGTCCCAAGTCTGCTCAGCAGTCCTCGGCAACTGAATCCAGCTCCACGCCTAGAGCTGGTCAAAGAGGGCCTGGTGGACCGGATGGACCAGACGAACCACCAAGCGACGACGAGGACTCAGCCGATGAAGGCCCCTCCACGTCGAACAGGGACATCCGCATACCTAAGAAGATGATGAGAGGCATTCTCAACAAGTATGGACCAGTTATCTGGAAGAAAATGCAACAAAAGCTCACGGCTGAGAAGATGGGTGAGGTATGGCGCGATCCCAAAGGCAACTTTCGCATTGATGCCGGATCGATCGTGAGCAGCGATCCAAAGTATAAAACGTGGAACTTGCAGATCTGTAAGAACCCTAAATCACCTGCTGTGAAGAAGCTTCTCAGCAACTTCGGCAGCCGTACTACTCATGGGAAGTTATTTTGGGGTCGATGGAATGTTGAAAGCTTAACCCAGTATCATGCGTGGGCGAAGGCTATCATGAGTGAATTTCTTTGAGTTGACGCTATGGGGCACTTTTCTCTGTTGGTCCTGAACTTTCATTTGAAGAAAAGATATTTTGATTCAATTTCAGACCCTCCCTTTGTTAATGTTCTCCTGTTTTGCCTTTCCACTTTCATCAGACTATTAAATACATGCTGTCCGCTCTCCGTACCCCTTCGGAACACCACTCCGTCGTAAAATATCCCAGATTTTATTACCAACTGGCTATTCACGGCCCCAATGGTGTTGACAGAGTAAAACGATCTACCTCTATGGACTATTGTTGCACCTGTTTCTTGAGGTTGGCCCGGTTCAACTTGGCCCTCTGAGCTAGCATGTGTCCGAAGAGGATGTAAAATGCTATGATATCATATCAGTATAGATAAAACAGGTACATTCCTATGCTATACGTACCTGGAACATAGATCGCTAGTCCAAACCAGAGCAGATACTGATAAGCTGGGTTTCGGGCTTGAGATGGCTGAATAACCTCGTAAACAAGTTTCATCTCCGAGAGAATACCAATGGGATAAAGGACGATGAACATGTTGTATCTGTCGTGAGTAAGTTTCTTTCTCTTGCCGCAACTAGTCATGCTTCTTACCTCAACCATGGCAAAGCTGCTGGCACAGATCCCGTTCCCGTCTGAAGGGTAAAATAGAAGTATCGAATCGCATCGGCCGCATTCCAAGACATGAGCATAAGACTATACGCAGTCTCCTTCAAGCCAATTTCCGGATAGTTTCGTGTAATTGCCCAGACAATGGTGTTTCGACCAGCTACTTGCAGCGCCGTCGTGGCTGGAGCAGCTCGCACAAGACCAGTAACAGCATGGGTGATTTCCATCACCGTCAAAGTTTCAGTCCATCGTGCTATAATGTTGAGTTCATCCCATACAGCGCCATTGCCTTGGGTTAGCCACAGATATGTGGTTCTGAGCAAGAGGGCTGTTCGAAGAAGGGCTGAGAGGGTGTTGTAGAGGAATAAATATGCGGATGGCTTAGGCCGCGAATCAGAAGTTGGTCGCGCCATCCTTGCTTTGGATAAAGAACTGTAAGGGTGTAAAATATTAGATTCAGATACGGAGTACTCTTATTGAAAATTCCAGGCACGCTAGACAGGCTACTAGGGCGGATTGAGTTATACCGAGGCTGACGCCTGAGAACTTCCAAATTGAGATACTACGCCGGACATTAACTGGAGACAACACCACGTATCTCGGAGACGAACTTGAATGTGCTGAAATCTATTTTTGTGTCTAGAGCTGAGGTGCAAGAAAACCTTTGACTTCTATTTACCAGCTTTACCTGTTTGATGTGAGCGCGTTGAAGCTGATGAGGGAGCGAAAATGAAGGAGGAGGGTGCGTTGGGGAGAATGAGCGGAGAAAATTGAGGTGTAAGAAAGAAGAGAATTTAGGAGGAGATATTTACCAATCTAGATACAGATATCACCATAGACAGACAGTAGATAGCGAGTCATATTCCAAGAGACTTTACCGGCAATGCTAACGAGTAATCTGTTGAATTGCTTTCCACTTTCCAATAACCATTGTGTGCAAAAGCCATGGTGCTACTATTTAGGTCCAGTAATAAATCTAAGCTCCGTGATAAATCGCCCACTCTCCATGATAACATCGCCTTGGTGTTCGATATATTTACCAGCTGAGTCAATGAGACCATATACTTTCATCTTTTCAGGGACCTGAAAGGTTTGTCTCTTAGCATTTGCCTTGATCCTATCACCGCCGGTACCAAAAGGCCCTAGCTTTCTTTCCGGCCCTAGCTTTCTTTCCGTAGTGTTGATAATCAAGTTGAATATGACTTTCTTGTTTACATCCCCAGCTAGAACTCCTGTGTCCCATGTTGCTCCTGTGATTGCTTCATCGTCATCTAGAAAGATGGACTTCTTGTTGCGGCCGAAGCCGCCAAATCGGATACCGTCATTGGCCTTTGTCTCAGCCTGAAGAGAGTCCACGGCGAAATCGTAGGAGACTTCGAATCTGATGATATCTGAAGGAGCTGCTTTCTGCAGCTCAAAGACATGATCTGTGAGATCAGGATCATCACCCATATATGCTTTTTGGTAGATCCTGTCATAATCTCCTGTCCACTCCAAAGCTTGATCGGCGGCACTTTCGAATACCTTGATCAGAGACTGTATGGCCGTGCCAAATTCTTTAGGAATGTCAAATGACATCGCGGTTGAAGGATCTTCGGCACATTTTGTAGCCTTGCTTGTAAGCTTCGAAATGCCATCGAAAATTGCTTTCATCATAATCGAATGTGCACAAGCGTCCAGTCGCATCGCCGCGAGATCATGAATTGTCCTCCTCAAGTCTTCGTAAGGTAATTCACCAGAGAATAACTCAAGTCCAATGATAGGAACATTGTAGTTTCCACCAGTTGGTCGAAAGAACTGACTCATGCGAGCCCATGGAAGGCCCCGAGATAGTTGACCAGATCCGGGATCTCTGGCAAGACGAAAGAGTGAAGCGACGGGCATTCGAACATTAACAGGATAGCCATCTGCTGCGATCCCAAGTGTGCAACCGACGTAGTAAAAAAGTGCCGATGAGCCAGCAAACTCATGACCAAGTCCAGCGAGCGAGGCCAGAAAGAACCACTGCGTGAAAGATAGAGACTTTCCGACACTCTCAGGACCGTTATACTCGAAACCTCCGTCGAAAACGATGTTTCTGAAGTCGCCAGATAAGCGGAGAACCTGATCCCACGTTTTCCCCTGTGAAGCGGCAATGGTTGCAACTGCTTTGGACAGTTCTTTTGCTCTTGCTTCACAGGCTGTAGCATGCATTTTATGCTGTTCATAGTACTGCTGACACTGTTTTGTCAATCCAGTGTATCGTTGCCCACGCTCAAATGGGCCCATTTTCATATTGCGATTATGTCTTGCCTGTTCAGAAAGTTAAAAAGAAGAAGCCAAGTTGAGCTTCTAAGCCATGGCTAGACCTGGGTTTTTATGTTAACATTGTGAATCTGCCTAACTCAGCCGCAGCCCAATAACCTGTTGCAGTAGTTAGATCCTGGCTTTTTGTAACGGACGTTATTGGTGAACTATTCGCTTAAGGTAATGATGTGGCTTTTTAGCGTCTTCAGCTGTATGCAGCACATACAGTCTCAATATCGAACTGACACCGTCGCTCACTTGAATGGTATATTAGGAAGCAGATGAAGAGTTTGTTATTACAACCATATTCCTATTTCAGTAGCGATATTTTATTCCACGAGGTTCTTTCATCATCTCACACTTGCGGCCCTTTATATAATGCTCCGAATAGGTAGAGACCTCACGGTCTCCCCATTTCTTGAAGTCCAACCTGGTAATGAAAGTGATCACCAGTTTCGGCCTCTGCTTACCAATCTCACGCATGTTCTTCATGAACTCCTTATCCCTCTCATCGCGAACCAGGATCAGCTGCTTCAGACCAGGAACCCAGTCTGGATGTGCGAGGAACTCTTCGGCCGCCTTTGCACTGATCTTGATACAGCAAGATGTGTCGGCAGTAGGTAGTGTGATCTCGAGAAACCTTAGGCCAGGACAGTTGGAGATCAAGGAGAGGAAGCTTTTCATTGGCTTCTTCGTTTGTCGTCGTGGTTTAAGCTCGTGTTGTGAACGCGTCGCTGAGACAGCCGGTCCATACGTCATTTATCTTTCAAAAACGGCACAAGTCCTTACAGACATGTGATAAGTGAGCTTGTCAACGCTTCCTCTGGCGTCCGTCAGGAGGGCTTCTTTGAATACTTGCACAAGTGTTGACATACTTGCGCCATACCTGAGCGCCTCAGCGTATCAACCATGCCCGAGCTGTACAGGGTGAACCCCGAATTCGGTCTCACCATTCCGGGCCTTCACCGGCCCCGTCTGTTTTCAAGACGGCCAACATGATCATCTAGCCTCATAACCATGCCCAGTCGAATACTTATCCGTACTACTCCTTCTGGTGAGACCAAGCAGGCGGTAGGCGCTGTGTTTTACTTCAAGTATTACACCAAACAATGCGAGCTGGTTGTGCTTCGCGATAGTGGGGAGTCATCCGCCTCTGATTAACCATAAAGATGCCGTGACGATTGTTCAACTATTTAGAGAATCCCAGACACGGGAGGAAACACGCCGGCAGTTCTTACTGTCCTGTAGTCTTCCGGATTGTGATGCTTGTTAAGCCTGGGCGCCCTTGTCGCCTCCCTTGGGAGTAGTGCTTTGAGTTTGTGATTCCTTACTCATGTTCTAACCGTTGACAGGAGCTGCCTGACTCTGTGGTTGTGCCTGTTGCAGTTGAGCTCGGGGTGACTGAGGTTGTTACTGCTGTTGGGGCATTGGCTGTTGCGGTTGGGTAAGCTGGGCGTTCTGAGCTTGAGGTGTACCCTGCTGTTTAGCCATATCCGCATTTCGAGCATTTATAAGATCCTTTGCCATACTCTCGAGTAAAACTTGAGCCTGGTCAATCTCGGATGATCGAATCGAGAAGGCATCTTTGAGAATCGACATCTTCTCGTCATCAGCGAACTGTTTCAAAATCCTCCACCGCTGAGTCGAGTTAGTATAAGTCATTGTATTAGGGTTTGAACTTACCGTTCGGAAGAATATCCTAGCACGTGCGTCATCACGAGTGATGCCATACCACTTGATCAAGGCATGACCAATGCTGTTCATTTCCACTATGATTCCTTGGAGTTTGGTAACCATCTCACTATGCTCTTGTGGCGTCATAGGAATATCAGGCATGACTTCCTGAGTGAATTGTCGCTTCTCCTCCTGTCCAAGTGCCTTTAGGCGTCCCAGGATCTCATTCATAGTCTGATTCGGTTGAGCTCTGTTGTTGGCGAACTGTGGTCCAGGTCGTGGCTGCTCTGGAGTAACGCTGGGCAGCTTTTGGCCGTTAGTTTGAGGAGCGGCATTTTGTGCCATCGCATTCGGTACTATCCTGGCTCGCACTTGCGCCAGAGCTTGTTGATTTCGTATATGCTGTTGTTGCGCCAGAGTTTGTTGGTTACGCATGTGCTGTTGGTGCGCCCATGATATGTTGCGCAACTGGTCATCAGGCATCTGAACCAGAGTGGGTCGCTGATTTCGGACCTGCGCCATTTCGTCTGGAAAGACCTGAAGAACGTGTGGTGGGAAGTTTTGAGGCAACTGTGGCTGTACATCATATATTGTTTCGGGCCCAGGTGCGCCAGATGGTTGAATACCAGGGTTGACGTCGTTCTGGCCAGACTGTTGCGGCTGTTGAACTTGCTGGCCCTGTTGAGGCGATAGCTGTTGCTGCCCTGGCTGCTTTTCCTGTGGCTGATTGGCGGATGCCTCACGACGCAGATCTTGGGAATGGTTTAAATTGCTCCTCTTTGAAGCAGATGTGTGCCTGAGTATAGGTTTCGAGGTAATAACAGGAGTGTGATATTTCTTTCTGTGGTTCGTGAGAGCTTGATTCGACACCAAAGGGGGATATTGGCATCCGGGGACCGTACATTGAAACCATCGAATGTGCGTACGTTCATGCTCCGTGAGAAGCTTTGCGGTATCGAAGCCAATAGTTGTATACGAGCATGAAGTTAATCGGCAAGTGAAAGCGGCAGTTCCGAAGTGAACTTTGAACGACTCTAGTTCATCGGGAGAAATGCCAGGGTAATAGGTTTGGCTAAGCAAGAACTTGACAAGCTCCTGATACGACGCCAGCAACGTCCCGATCTTATCGGAGACGGGCTGGGTTGTCGAACGCTGCTGCTTTCCTTGGTTATCTCAACACATAGTCAGTACAATGTTGAACAAATATTCAGCGGGTGTCTTACTCTGATCTTGCAAAATTCTGGACTTTAGGCTCTCCATGGATCTTGCTCTCAAGGCTCGGTCCACGTGTTTCTGAAGCACTGGGTACTGCTGCAGTAATTCCAGCCGCCTATCCATTGGCCTAATCGCAGTACCGTCGGTCATAATTGTCGAATCTGTGCGTTCCAACTCATCTGCTAGTTCACAAGCAAGACTAATCAAAGATTTTGACGACGAGTCTGCTGTGATCACATTGCTCGAGCTAGCACAGGAGAACAGATACTCAGTCCAGAACTCGGTGGCATAAACATGGAATCCATGCAATCCTTTGGCTACCCGGAGAACCCTATCGTATGCTGGGTATGCATCGTCAAAGGTTTTCAGCCCCGAGAGAAGGCAAGTCACGGTAGCTATTCCGTGTTCCTGGAAGGCTTGTAGCTCTGTAATAACGATGTTTTGTGAGGACGTCTGGAGGAAGCTGTTCCGAAGTCAATAAACGTTCTACACTTAAGCTCTTCATTGCTTACTCTTTCACAGAATTATGAATGAAAGCCAGGGTTGAATCCCTCCTCTCTTCTATGAGCGTACCAGTCATGTCGATTATATACTCAGGTACCAAATCGGAGATCTCAGGGTCGCCAGAACTAAAAGTGATAGCAGACAATAGTTCGGCTTTGCGTAATGGCCTCTTGGCGAACGAAATCCATCCTAGTATGCATCTTATGCGGTCCTCTGAGCGGCGGTCTAGTGGGGCCAATATTTGACTCAAGATTCTTTGGTAGCTAAAAATAGTGTCAGTAAAGTATGTCCATAAGGGGCGAAATTACGTATCGTACAAATCGGTGAGTTTTCGTGGCAGCTGATTTACCGATTCTTTGAACTCGTGACCACCGAAGAAGATGTTGCTTGAGAGATAATCCATGACAAGTCGAGCGTAAAGAAACATTCCTTGAAAGGGTGAGCTGATGCTATTCTAAAAAGTAATGGAATTCCATAGCTACTCACCGTCAGATTTTGTCACTATGATGCCCTGGACTTCCTCGATGTCGGCATGTTGTAAGTTGAGTTGGCGGAGCTTTATAGCCATCGACTTGAGTCTCTGGTCAACATATTGACGAATTGCCGCGTTCAACAAAGTCTTTTCCTCACTTAAAGAGACAATCTGCTTTCTCTTGAGTCGCTCCAACGAAGTTGATGGTGCCCGGCTGGAAAGCAAAACCTTGCAAGCGGTACTTCCTGGGACCACAGGCTTAGAAGTCAGCTGGTTTATCAGCCGCACTAAACGCAGCTGCTTGTCGGGATCGCATTCGTCCAGTCCATCGATAACAACCCATAAATACTCTGCCTGGTTGGGCTCACTTGACATACTTGCGAGAAGCTTTTGCAGCAGTTGCTCCAGAGCTGTAGTTGTCGGGGACTTTTTCTCCATGATGCATGACTTGTAAACGTGGGCAGCCAGATCTGTGTCCTTCCGAAGGACTTGGATCAGCAACGACTTTAGTATCTGCTCATACGTTGTAGAGGATGCGTAAAGGTATGTGCAGAAATGGCATACCACAAACTTGGTCCCCTTCAGAAAGTTGACAAGCTGGGTGCACAAGACGCTTTTTCCAGTTCCGGCTGACCCCTTCAACCACAGGGCCGGTGTGTCTGGCTTGGCATCAGCCCAGGACCTGACCTTTTTGTTCTTCAGTATCCATCCACAAGTTCCTTGATACTCTGCAGCTTCGGATGATATCGAATCGATGATAGCCAGTTGATCGGCGTCATTGACTTTAAGCCAAGACACGATGGACTCGTACTGTTTTGCACTGTGTTCAATATCCTCCTGTCGAACTCGATTTTCACTCTCTTCTCTCCATTTACGGATATCGTCTCGCATTGTCTTCGCTTGAGAGATGTCGCGAGCGTTGGCTTCAAGATCAATCAAGGTACCGTGCTGCTTTAAATCCTCGAGGATGTTTCCGAACCTCCTCTCGAAACGACCCCAAGATGCGGAAAATATCAGTGTCCAGCCTAAGCGATGTTAAAAGACAGGACTACACATACAGCAGTGAGAGCATACCACTCCGTCGAACAAATTTGTAAGCAGACTTGTGGAATTTGAGAATGTCTGCATAAAAGACTGCTACCGTCTGCTGGAAGTCTGGTTCATTGATGAACGCATCGCTGAGAATCTCAAAACGCTTCAATGACTCTGCAATACTAGCATAGCCTTTGATGATCTGTTCAAAAGCTTCGACGAATTCCGATGCTATTCGTAAGATGAGAGTAATTGGGGCCCATATCCATGGTAAGTATGGAGTGCCGTTGCATAGGATATCCACCACCTTGGAGTAGTGCTCGAGACCTCGGAATAATGGCAGGAGGCGGCGCATATTTCGAAGGGATTGTCTAGCGGCGAGTTGATTCTCAATTTTCAGCGCAGCCTCACGGACATCTTGTAACGCTGTGTTGGGGAAATCTCGCTTGTCTGCCAAATTAATTGTGCGATCAAGTTCATCGTAGGCAGTCTTGATGGTGTTCCTCGCAAGAGCCGACACGGCAGGCTTGAGTGGCATCTTGATCGTGCTTGTTAACAAGTGAAGTTTGGTCGATCGGGCAAAAAGATGTCAGGATCAGGGCTGATGTTATGCTTAAGCTCGAGAGCCTCGTTCGAAAATGCGCAGGCAATTGAAACACTGCCACCGCCAAATCGACAATTTCTTGGGGGTCGATGAGAATGATGCATATGTGAGAATATTAGCACCAATCAATCCGTCATGTAAGCGCCACGACGCTGCAATGCCACGGGGCCATGCGCGAGGCAGCGGGCGAAGCTGACCGCCTTGTCGCAGGCGGTAATATGGTGTCTTCGAATCGACTGAGCCTCAAAATGTTCCACCGTGATTGCAATAGCTATCGCATCCGACTCCTTTCAATTCGCTACTGTATCTTGATTCACGATACTGACATGCTTTCCTGGGACCACCGTTACATAACGTCCACCTTTTGCTCACTGCCTCACGAAACTCACCGGCTGGTTTGAGAAGAGCTTTTATCATTGCCTTTCGACAAATGAGCAATTTTCTCTCAGTTTGTTAATTTGGCTAGCTTGCCACAGGGATTGCCACACAATGGACTTGGGTCAAACTATGAACGGAGGGTCTAAGCGACGACGGATAGACGAAGGCGAGGAGCAAGCCCTCGCGCGCATTCACCGCATTGGACAGACACGGAAGGTCACTACCGTACGGTTCTTCGTGCGCAACTCATTCGAGCAGGTACGTGAATTTAAGTTCTCACAAGTTATTCCTGACACAAGGACAGCAAGTCATCAAATTGCAAGAATCCAAGAAATATCTGGCAGGATTGTGCCTCTCGCCTCATAATGACGGTCATGCGAGTGAGAACCTGGGAAGGTTACAGGTTTGCCGCCAAAACATTAAGCCTCGAGACTTCCTAACGTATTGCAGGAATTATTATCTCTAATTTGACGACGTCTCGCTATTTCTGCGTTACGAACAGGTATATTGAAGAACTTTGCGTAGCGCATCTCAGTTGGCGACTGACTTGGCTCCACTGGTCAGCAGACAATCTTTCTGTACGCTGCCCCTGTTTTCACCAAGAGCAATGGGAAGAAATCTACTTTTTAAGGAGGGAGGGGGGTTCCTGCAAGGAAGACGAAGCAACTTGAATTGTCACGCTACAGACAAAGACTATTACTTCGGTGTAATACTAGGGATCCTTTGGAATCGTATCCAGGTGCTGACATATACATCATCTGAGACTCGACTCCCATTGGATAAACCCTTGGTGGAGATTGCACTGCGCCTGTGTTTGTAAGCACAATCCGCCAACTCCGAGAGCTCAGATGTTGGCAATACGACAGAACATGATGTAGGCTGAGTAATTAAGTATCACGATACCTGACTGAGTGCATTATATAAGTGTTTAGATTCCTTTAACATAGATATTATTGGAATCAGATAACAAGTATTAAAACCTACAAGCCTACTTAAGAATATCTTGACTTTTTATCGTCTATCTCCGTAGACAAGATGGTTGATCATAGAGAAATAGTCCGACCAGTAAGTATCGCATTGAGCTATGTTCCGCAATGGCTAATATGAGTAAAAGAAATACAGTTTCGATGATATCCCATCTTTGAAAGGGAAAGTTGCCCTTGTCACAGGGGCTAAGTGAGTATCTCCAAAATTTCCAATAGCATACAACCTGACAGCTTTTACAGCACTCCAGATGGCGTTGGATACCACGTTGCACACCAACTCGCTCTAAAAGGAGCAAGAGTCTACGTCGGTGCCCGCAACCTTCATAAAGCGGCAAAAGCTATCAAAACCATGCTTGCCGAATCATCCCAACTAAACCCCGAATCTCTTCTGCCATTTGCCGTTGACATGGGGAACTTTAAACAAGTCCAACACGCTGCCAGAAAAGTTGTTGCAGAAGAGCCTCGTCTTGATATTCTGGTCAATAATGCTGCTGTTCTTGCTAGACCTCTGGATAAAGACGCCAATGGCATCTCGGTCTCGTTTGGCATTAATCACCTGGGCCCGTTTCTTTTGACCAGGGAGCTTTTACCGTTGCTTAACAAAACTCAATCTGAACACCCTGGTGTTCGGATCGTGAATGTTGCTTCAACGGCTCACTACGATGTTCCAGCAGGTGCAAAATTTGGATCACTAGAGGACTTCAACAATGCTTACGGTAGTGAGGATGAACCTTTCGCCAATTATCTTCGATACGGCTACTCCAAACTCGCCAGCATTCTCCACACCAAAGAACTTCAGCGTCGGTTTGACCAAGAAGGCGTTGACATTCTAGCCCTCAGTGTTCACCCCGGAGGCGTTGCAACAAATGGAGCAGCAGGCTATCTTGGAGGCAGAGACAACGAAATCTTCAGGTCCAGCCTCTCACCTTTCGAGGGCGCTATCACTCCTTTCTTTGCTGCTGCTCACCCAGAGCCTGCTCAAGACAGAAAAAAGTTTGCTGGGTCATTCATCATGCCGTTCGGTGGATTGAAAGAACCAACAGAGAATACTAATAACGCTGAGTTGGCGAAACAGCTTTGGGCCACGTCTGAGAAGGTGGTCAGTAGTGTGTTGGATTGTTTCATTTGGGATAGCATATTGATGCCGATGGGTGGTATTTTTAATATTGGGCAAAAAGCGTAGACTCTTGTTTTCATAGATTTCTTATTATCTTCTTTATAGACTAGTTTCCTTGATTCTACTTCACCTGTACTGAGCTTCAGAATGCCACGTTCAACCGTCACAGCACCTCGTCGCTTGAACCGACTTGACCAGGAGGCTAACTGAGAACCCCCCTGCGGACAGGATGAATTCTACTCACATTGTCCTGACAGCTAACCGACCTTGCCACTCGTGACCTAGCTGACAGAGAATTGTGTTTACATGTGCGCAAGCATGTCTCACGATCAGCTCTGAGCTGTACCGTTCCTCAACTAAGGCCCTGATCCAATCGATGTATCCGTTGCACTCGCTCCGGTGCAAAGTGACTTCGCCACCTGCACAAGTCGCTGATGTACCG
>NJCR01001305.1:413-24650 GCA_002234235.1 Fusarium hostae
ATAATTATATCTTTAAAATTAATGCATTATAAGCTATAATTATTACTAAATAAAGTTATAAATTTAAAGGTTATTAATTAATAATATATTATAATTAATAAATAGAGAATTAATTATTTTTTCTATAAAATCACATTATAAAGAAAATCCTTATAAATTTAAATTAAAAATAAATTAAATTATTATTTACTTCTTTAAATTAAATAGATTCTATAACTTTATAGTGGTATTATATATTAATTAAATTCCCTTTTAGCAGCAACTTAAAGTATAGCAATTAATTTAATATATAGTTGCTGCCTTTTAGATACTTAATTTTAAGTTATTTTAAAGGGCCTAAAGGGCAAGAAGGACCCTAGCTTTATATAAGGACTGTAATATATTGAGTTATTAATAAATATTAAATTAAATAATAATATTATAAGGTAAGGGATTTTTAGCTTACTTGCTTATAAAATACATTATATAAAGTATTTTTAAATTATTAATATTATTAATATAATAATATTTTATTTATATAAATATCTATTTAATTTTATTTATATAGATATCTATATAGGTATAAATAGCCATTTAGGTCACTTGCTTATTAAACATGTTAGCTAATATTGAGAAGCAGGATGTTAATTGACCAGAACAGAATTAAAGTCAAAGAGCTGCTTTGCCCAAACACCGGCCTATCGTCATCATTGATAAGTAGTCAGAACGCAGAGGACTAATAAAACATACAAGTGGAATCAGTTTATTGCATTATAGGGTAGCAGGATGCCAAACGACTTCACTCCAAAAGAAACACCTGGTCCAAAGCGAGTACGAAAGTAAGGCCTCAAATAGCAACATCCAAACCTCTTGGTTGAATATGTCACAAACCTATTCATACTACTGGTGAATCCATAGGATATTAGTGTTGAATCTAGCAAGTATTATATTGAGATCAAGTCAGAGGGAAAAGTATAATACTGGAGCTATTCATTCATTAATATGATGGTCGCTCGTGTAGCGGAGCGCCAATATCATCCCCAAAATCCTCTTTATGCCACCGTTCTCTTCTCCCTGGCCCCTTTCGTAACGTAAAAATGTCACAGCATTAGAAGAGACTTTACGATGTATGACAAAGGCTTCTTCGGAACTTTGTATCTGTAGCCTGCTAGCCAGTTGGTAATATTCTTTATGTAAAGTATCTTCTGTTGACTAATGACGTGGGAGGTAATTTCAGTCGGGAAATGGGCAACTGCGCTTTAACCCCTGCTGAAAGTCCTGTTTATATAGTGCTAATGGCTTATTTCCGGGAAGATTTCCATCTCAAGTTGTTGGTTCTACCTTATATCTAATGAGAACGCATGCTTGTGAAGAGAAAAGAAAATTAGGAGTGTGCAGGCGGCGAGATAAAGAGAGGGAAAACGGCGGACCAAGTATTCTGCGATATAGCTTCATGATCTAAACATCCGCCATCTTGATTCATTATGACATATCGTTTTCATCGCTTGCCAATATCTGGCCCAAATTGGAGTCATGGAACGTCTCAGTATGGCTTTGCCCTTTCTTGATGAGCTTGAGAAATTGAAGAGATTATTACGTGCGGGCTGGTAGCAGGGAAACATCCAAGGCCCTGAAATTGTCGGCAAGTATATGTTCCCGATGGCATCTATATCGATGATTCACCATGGCGTAAATAGTGTTCCCCGTCTCTTTATGTCGTTTGTACTAAAAGGCTATTGACTATAAGGGGAGGAACAGATGAGAGCCGTCAACAAATGTCCCGTTTATGACATAGGCAAGATAATGGCTGGTGATATTACACCTGCCGGCAGAGTGGGCGCCAGATTCAATAAACACTATGTCGAATATTTTACTAGTGAACCATCTTGTCGCGACCATTGTCCAGTGCTCGACCCGTGGCCAAGGTGAGCCTTCATATCATTGTGTTCAAAACATAAGCAATACATATCCAATTTATAACATAGAGGTCCTCTTTTATTTACTGTGACACATCTATATACTGTAATTAACCTGCAACCTTAACCCTACTTAGGTTAACAGGTTGTTCAACTTAAAGAACCCATAAACTGTTCTGGCTTTAATCCTGAGTGCGTAATAAGAAATACAATTGTATACCGGTCAACATCTACATATACCTTGCAATGTTCTGACTACCCGGACTCTGGGCTGTTTTCCCTCTGCTATCCAAGGTAGTACAAGATCTCTCAAGCCTTTAACCTCCCTATCAGTGTTTGTCTATCGAATGTTCCTCGTCATATTTGATATCCACCTGTACATAGTCAGTAAACAAATGATAAAAATCGATGTTTAAAAGGTCGACTTACAGCAGTCGTCCGGAGGATGCCATTGTATGTCATAATCTCCTCTTCGCTTCCGTTAGGTGAGTATCCACGAATCTCAGTCTGTGTTCTGCTTCGATGCATATCCTTGAGATGAAACGACGTGACTCCAGCTGTGCTATTTCCATGGCGACTTGGTGTGTTATACTTTCCAGCGTCATTGGTACTTGTTCCAGAAAATAGACGAGGAAACATTGTGCGAAACAGTGGACGCAGAGCTGGACCGCAACAAGCCATAATAGCGAGATTGACTTCGATACTGCTTAGAGTATCACCAAGCGAGTGCCTTGCGTCATATCCTTTAATGTAAAACTTCTTGTACAATTCGACCACACGAAGAATAGCGACAATGGTTACTCTGACCAAGGGTTAGTACTTGCAAATCAGGTGCTAGCTAAGTACTTACATGCCGCCCATAAGAAATACCACAATCAAACCCAGTTTCGCAGCGATCCGCATCTTAAGACCCAGGAAAATCCAAAACGGAATTAAAAGAACAAGAATATCTGTAATGATTGTAATAATGGCTGATGAGATATAGAACACTGGCCCATCAATTTGACGTTCTGGCTTTATGGATAGGTCCCAAAAAGCGTTAATAGGAATAGTTTGGAATACAACGGTCAAGAAGATTGCAATCATTAGCGCGATATTAAATGCATTTAAGCCATAAATGGTCCATCTGATACTGCGATTATGACCTCCAAGGCGAAGAAGGAAGAAAAGAATTGATGACTTGATAAGTGCCAGGATAGGGTTGTAAAGGACCTGCATTATCCAGTTATAAAATAAAACAGGCTCGATATTATACGACTTTGGGAGATCTTTGGTATAGAAGCCGACATAATCGTATCGGAGGTCTATTAAGGATGAGTGCCCAGTCTTGGGATGTGTCGCATGCATTACTTACAGTAGTAATATGGAACATGTAAGCCGATAGAGAGTAGCTATGTTGTTTGGTTATTAAGTCAATCTAACCAGCGCGGTAATCTTACCATTGCGACCGTGACGAGCCAGTCATCTATGACAAGTCAGTCAGACCAATAATCTCACCTGAGGCCGTACACATGCAGCATTGTCATGAACTCACCGATACCAACTTGCTTCTTACTGAATCTGGAGTACATGCGGGCACCCCATGTGACGAAAGCAAGAGAGGTCATGAGAAAAATAATCGCAATTCCAGTTTGCTGTTTCGCTGTCGTTGGCATTTCCGAGAGCGGCACATAACCACGTCGGAAGACCATGTTGACAGCTGCGCCGCTGTCATTTTGTTCCATTTTGGAAGCCTCACAAGAAAATTGATAGAAAGAAGGATATCATCAGCCGTGGGAATTACTATATAAGTTGATACAACAAGTGGGTGGAAGAAGCCATCTCGCCAATTTGGCATTCCGAACGCCCTCCACGCCGGCAGCGATATAGCGCGATGACATTTATTACCAAGGGTCTGCTTCATCATCAACAAGGGTCAAACTCTAAATCAAATGTCTTCCGTCCACATGAATTCCACCACCATAAGCCCTAGTCGGTCATTGCAGGGATTCTACAGGGTTGGACTTTTGGCTGTCCGGTCTAGTGTTCTTTAGCGACCTCCGCCGCAGCCACAGCTGAACCGGGATGAGTTGATTTTAGAAATTAGTCACCACACTGTTACATCAGGGAATTCATCCGGAACAGGGGACAGATTCTAGGCCTTCGTTGTGGCGCGGAGAGAGTCCTTTCTTGTATCTTCCCCGGCTTCGCAATTAAAAGTTAGAATCGTTAGCTCTTAAAAGGTTTCAGCTCGGAGCTAATAGCGACAGAATAAAAAGTCATTACAACATCGTAATTCATAATTCTAGAAGTACTGACTCGGCCCCTCCCCACCTTCGGTGTCCCGCGCGATCCGAATGGCCCGCCGGAGTGTGGTTGTTTCTCGGCCCCTCCGCCTCTGGAGCCGATGTCTTCAACGGGAGCCGGCTCCAGGATTTCATCTTTAGATCCCTGATCTAGTTTACCCCCGCCAACCGGAGGAGATTCCAGTGTCTTGGCTGCTTGGCATCTCAATCACAACCAATACCCTGAAAGTTTGAGCACTAAATCGCTCATGGGAGCTGGTCGGCCCTCAGGCTTCAGGGTTCAACCAATGTCTGGACGATGAACATCTTCTTCCCTCTGCGAGATTAACTTCAAGATAAAATTAAACTATCGAATGAAATCGTGAACTCTAATACATCTCAGGATATAGCTTATAAATCCTATACTACGACCTTTATAAGTTCTATATAAAGTTAGTGTTCCTAAATGCAGTTTCTCGGAGACGGCTCGGTTTTTATCGCATCTCCTCGTCTATATCCCGGCCTCAGTCTCTGGTGGAGTCAAAACCGATGTGTTGGAAAATCTGCACGACGCAGGGGTTTCTGCGTGCCGAGATATCCAGCTCAGGGTTCCTTCACTCTAGCTGCATGAGCTTAAAGTCCTACCGACGGTGAGAATTAATAGTTCTGGAAAATATTGCAATACAAGACCCTAGATAGTGCATTTCTTCACCCATGAAGCCTTGATCCAACTGAATGTTACATTACCGAGACATGCTATAGGAGCTTATGATGCATTGACAAACGGTATTTGTTCTCCACTTTATACTCTTATATATAACTCACTCTTGTCACAATTAGAGTTCCAGTTTAGTCAAGGACTGTTTCGTGTGGTCACTTGCATACTGTCACCTTCCTCCCATCGATCTCCTGCTGTCCCTCGCACTCCCAAAACAACAGCGCCATGCAGATCACTCCCAGCCTTTTGGGCAGCCTCCTCGCCCTCCTGGTCTCTCAGAGCGGCGCAGCTTACGCTGCTGACTCGGAGCAGACCAGTGAAGTCGGTGAGACTGTCAAGGGTGATTACCTGGCTGAGGAGACATTTCAGCTTACGGACGCCTCACTTCCTCAGATTGATGACATCGATCCCGATCATGCCTCGCTTTTCTACCCTGAGAATGCATCCAAGCGTCGAAGTCTAGGTTCTCGTACTGCGACGAAATGCAAGACTTTCCCTGGAGACTTTCTCTGGCCGAAGGAGCCTGTCTGGAAGTTACTTGACTTGATTACTGGTGGCGCTCTTGTCAAGACTGTTCCCATTGCAGCGTCATGCTACGACAACCTTGGTGTTTACGATAAGGTTCGATGCCATTATGTCGTCGACAATTGGTCCAACTCTTCTCTCCAGTAAGTCAGCCACATACTCCTCTATTCTGTAGCTAACCTTGTCAAGTATCGCTGACCCAACCTCAGTGATGTGGCCCCTATACCAAGGTCGCACATGCCAACCGGGTGAGAAGGTTAAAGGTAATTGCACCCTTGGTGGCTACCCTTCCTACGTCGTCGATGCGCAGAACGTCGCCCACCTACAATTGGCTATCAACCTTGCCCGGTCCCTCAACATGCGACTCGTCATTAAGAACACTGGCCACGACTTTAATGGACGATCTGCTGGTGCCGGTGCCTTGTCGATCTGGACCCATCGCTTTAAGGGTATCCAGTTCTATAAGAGCTACAAGACCAAGTCTTACAGTGGACCTGCCCTCAAGGTTGGAGCTGGTGTCATTGGCTCTGAGCTTTATGAGGCAGCTGATAAATATGGCGTCACTGCTGTTGGAGGTGAAGGTATGAGCGTGGGCTTCGCGGGAGGATATCTTGCTGGTGGTGGACACTCGCCTATGTCCCCTCTCTATGGAATGGGTGCCGATCAGGTAAGAACCTTGGCATAGACTTGGATAACACACTGACACGACATAGATCCTCAGCATCGACGTCGTCACTGCAGATGGCCAATTTGTTACCGCCAACCAGGAAGAGAATACCGACCTATTCTGGGCCCTCAGCGGTGGTGGTGGGAGCACATACGGTGTCGTGACTTCATATACTGTCAAGGCATTCCCCAAGATCAATGCTTCTGTCATGACATTCTCTTTCGGCACTAGCGAAACGGTCTCTTATGATACCTTCTGGATGGCTGTAAGAGCTTACTGGAAGGCTATTCCTACTTTTAATGATGCAGGTAACTACGAGTACTGGGGTGTCTTTCATGGAGAAGGCGATGCACTTATCTTTTCTTTCTTCCCTTGGTTTGCGCCTAACCATACCCTTGCTGAGTTGAAGGCTTTGACTGCACCTCTTTTTATGATCTGGAAGGACCTTGGTATTGAGTTTGATGTTGTCGAGTCTGAGCATGATAGTTACTATGGAGCTTGGTCGGCTGGTTTCCCTCGTGAGACTGTTGGTGGTGCCAAGACCAAGACTGCTGGTCGTCTCTTCCCTACGTAAGTACTCCCTTTACATTGTTGTGTTGATTAAATCTAACCGTTCCCTTCTTTAGTGAGAACCTCATAGACCCAGCCAAGTTTGAGAAGACCTTTAATGCACTCAAGAGCCTTTCTGATAAAGGTGGACAGATCATTGGCTTCGGTATTACGGGAGGACCAGGCCCTTACCCAGATAACGCTGTCAACCCTGCATGGCGAGGTGCTGCCATGTGGGCCATCTCTGTCATTGACTTCCCTGAGGGCAGCTCATGGGATGTTATTGCTGAGAAGAGCAAGACATTGACAAATGATTGGATGAAGCCGTGGAGGGACGTGACACCCGGTAGTGGTGCGTATGCCTCTGAGGCTGATGTGACTGAGCCCAACTTCCAGCAGTCCTTCTATGGTGCTGCTAAGTATAAGAAGCTTCTTACCATTAAGGATAAGGTCGATCCTAATGGTCTGTTCTATGCGCTCCAGGGTGTTGGTAGCGAGCGATGGTATGTCACGGACCAAGTTCCTGGTGTGCCTACCCAGAATGGTCGTCTCTGCAGGGTATAGACCCCTGACATGCGAATTGGGCTTCGCCCAGGCTTGAGTCCCGGAGAAACTTAGTGGAACTCACGCGGGTAGTCGACAGAGCCATTTTATTTTGTTAAAATTCAACAACAACGATGCATCTAGCTATATTTATATAAGACGATAGAGAAGAAAGAAACTAGTAGATCAGTACCCATAAAGTTATTTTTCTTCATCATCAGCCAAGGAACATGCAAAGGAAAGCATCTAACTGGTTGTAAAGACGAAAACATGGTCTGAGCTTAGAGAGGCTGCTTACAAAATATCGTTACAACCTAGTCGCTTGGTCTAGAGCTCAAGCCAATGAAAGGAGGGTTTGGACCGGTCCGTATCCTGGTAGGCTCTACAGCGATATCCTAAACAAGGTAAGTCTCGTTTTGCCCATAGAACTGGCCAAGTGAGTAGTCAAGCAAGCACTATCGAGACTAAACAACCAGATACTTACAGACATCATTATATTGCGCATAAGCTAGACTTTTTTACCCTATATAGCATAAGGTCATGATACAATATATATAATTTCAAGGGGCCACTTGGTTTATTAAGAGATTATTATGTATCCTTCATCACCGAGTTTACTCTTCTACCGCGATCACTTATTGCGATTGTTCTTTACTTTTACCCTAGATCGCCATATTTTATCTGGCGGCCCTGAGATAGCAAGCGCCGGGTTGACGTTTTATTTACTTTTTTGCCATCAGCTCGCAAACTCTCAGCAGGCGCTTCTGCCCCTCCGAAACCAGTATCGATATCGTCTTTCGGACTTGCTCTTCACGAAAGGTATATTCGCAATTGGATGGGGCCTTGTGGCTGGTGAAGTGGCTTTAGCGGCTGTTATATGTTGGAATCTGTTTATACTGTCTATGACTTGTCAAGGAAAGGAAAGAGAATTCCAGACGCGAGATTTTAATTGCAATAATCAAGCAAGCTGGCAGGCTGATACACTGCCCTCTGTGTGACCGCATGAGAAAAACAGGTACTTATAGAGCTAAGCAAATAGGACTGGACAGAAACTCGGATGCAGGCGCTGTGTCTGCGAACGTTCTGTTATCCCTGCGTGGTTGTGCCTCAGAGTCGACCAACATACAGGCAGCAATCGAAGACTAGCGAATCGGATCCCGCTTCACGGTCATCAACCTGCAACTAACATGGCTTCGCCTCATACCAATTGCATAAAACTCCAATCAGAGTTTTTTCTCCAGTTGTCTCATCGAGGCAATGTAATGACCAACCTTCGGCCGATTGGACTTTGTAACAAGCTGGGCGCGAAACGGGGTCATAAGATCTCGATTCTGACATCTTTGAATGGATGGCGCTCCGACATCCAGCCTCTTGACAAGACAACTACGCCTTGTAAATATCTTAAGTCGAAACCTTCATATAAGGCCAATTGCCCATTTGTAAATTAGTCGTGTAATTACAATTCCCCGAGCTCGGCAGAGTGGCTTGGCTCACTTTAAAAATTGAGACCGATGCGTTTGGCCTCTCTGATTGACAGCCTGGTTTACTATTCAGCCACTTGCATTGCTTGACACGTCACCTGCAGTAAGCCAAAGTCCTCCCTGAGAGATCAGGCTCTGGTAACGTTGCTTATATCAATAACCCCTCACTTATCTTTCGCCAGCGGTTTCACTTTTGCAAAAACACCGCATTACCATGGCTGACCCAGTATCAATTGCTTCTGGTGTTGCTGGCTGCGTTTCTCTTGGGATTACCCTATGCAACGGTCTTCACACCTTCCTCAGCGCAATCAAGGACAGAGACAAAGACCTAGAAAATGCCATCAAGGAGAATAATCTATTAAGATTTCATCTCACGATTATCGAATCAAACAAATCACGCCTTCCGTCTCATCATGCTCTGGCCGCCGAAGGAATCAACCTAGGCCTCAAAGAATGCGAGTCTCAGCTTACATCTCTGGAAAAATTAATCGGAGAAATGACGAGTTCCGACGCTTTGTCTGGTGCTAATCAGCTATGGAGAAAGCAAAAAATGGTTGCTCTCTATCCATTCGACAAGAAAAGGTTGGGACAACTGCAATCCCAGCTTTCAAAAGCGAATAATACCCTGAGTAGTTTTGTGCAGGCCTTGAACCTGTGAGTACTACGGTATACCACTGAAAGTTCTATATTTGCTAACTACTGACAGCGAGGTGACCATCGATGTAAGAAACAGTTTGCAAGGTTTAGTCAAGGGCAGAAGTGCAGAAGATATGGTTACGCATACCCTCTTGAGCAACATGTCAGAAACTATTGTCCCGACTGTTCAACGTACAGAAATGAGAATGGCCTTGGTACATTCTCGCCTTGAACAGCAAGCTGCAGTTGCGAGCAGTAGTCATGCCCTATTGAACGACATGAACGTAATGATGAAAGAGATGCAACTCATTTCTACTGGTGGCCATCGGCGATTTGAAGATGACTTGGCCGATGGCCTTCAGCCTCGTTATCCCCAGAACTCCGAGTCTAAAAGGGATCTTTGCAGCAGTTTGGCAGGAAACAAGTGCGCCTGTGCAAGCTCCACAAACAAACTTGTCTATCGCCGTCGAAGCCGAATTGATCAGTACTGGGGACCTTTTGCAATCTCAAGACAGGAAGACGTGCAAGCCCACCATCATCCAGGATGTGTTTTTTTCACCCTTCCAAAAAGATCTCAGAAATCCACGATGACTTTCTCCGGGCTTCGGTCTATATTTTCTCAGACGCTGACCATATCGCTCGAGCGAAAAGATCCAGTCGGGGCCTATAGCCTTTCATTTGGACTGCAACCCTGCAATGTTGTTGCGAGCAGCCCGGCTTTCCAAATTTTTGCATACGATAAAAGTACAAGATTGCCAATAGTAGATAGAATGTTCAAGAGCTTTGGTGTGGAAGAAACGACAAAATGGGTCATTCGACAGCTAAGACAAATATACAGCTCTGGGGATGCGTCACCCTTCGACGTGGATCAAGATGGCAACAATGTTGCCTTTTTTTGCCTGGCGGTGAGTAGCCTTATCATATTTCTGTTTCATAAATATTGTCACAAAGTTAATATATCAATGAAGGCTTGTATCGACAGTGTGGAGAACTCACTTTTCGACAATCGAAGGTTATTTGAAAAGGGCATTGAGCCTATATACAACATTCTGTCGTTTATGATCGATATCGGTGTTCCAGTGACAGCTTCAAATTTTGACCAAACGTAAGACATGAGTATACTTGCCTTCATGCCTCAAACTAACCTCTTGTAGCACGCTTTTCAATCTCTGCACAGAATCATTTGTGCGGTTACTGATGCTACCTCGACTTTATAGCTTGATTACGGACCGTGATCCAGCATTTTATCCAAAAGAATTCGCTCATAAAATGACAGAATCCGTACGAGTTTCTTGGTACTTGGAAGAGTGGTTTTACCTGTTGGATATCTGGTCCGAGTACACGGACATCTCAGAAGGTGATTCTTACCTCAATCTTAGTCTGAAATGTAGGTAGTTAACACGACTCTTTAGCTGCTGGATTCTCTGATATCTTCCTCGCTGTTTTGCGAAGAGACCAGTCCACGCTTGAAAAGATCCTGTGTGGTGATAAGCCTCCAGCAAGTATCTCATATCAAGATAATTACGAACGTAACATATTGCATGTTAGCAGTAATTGGGCATCTGGATTAGTTCAACTTCTAAAGCATGAATTAACGCGCCCACTACTGAATGCTACGTCTATGTTTGGAATGAGCCCTCTGGACCATGCACTTCTATATACCAAGGTAACCTGTAACGCCCAGGATCAGTGGACACCTTGCCAAGACTGCAGTTGTTATCTCACCGTGAAGCTGCTCCTTGAATCAGGTTGCAGTTCAGGAATAAGTCTTTTTCAACCTCCAATCTTAACAAACTGTTCATTGAGGGCCCGACGGCTATTTTTCGAACATCTCAAACACCGACGCCAGCGCTTACGAGATATCTCTCTTGATAATCTTCCCTCTGACATCCTAAGTCAATATGGAATAACTGCATACTCTTTACCTAACGCCACCGCGAGTCTTTTATGGGATGAATTAGAAAAAAGAGCAGATATTCTGGCCCGACGAGGGGTTAGGCTTAGTGATAGCCTCAAACCTCCTGCAAAAAGCTTCTTTGCCTACCCTCATTCTGTCGAGGTCGCGGAACTGGCACTCGAGTATGGCCTTCAACCAGTCGATGAATGCGGGGTTTCACCACTTATGTCACAAGTAGCACTTCTCGGCTACCAATCGGCTGAAGCCTCCATAACCTATATTGCCTGGCTGTTACAGCATGACCTCAAACTTGATTTTGTGGCGGGGGATTTTCAACTGTCTGCCATTCATCGTTCTACAAGTATTATTGGGACATGCGTAAGTTTTTTCTACCGAAAACGACGCGTCCTCCCTACATCTCACCTACGAACATCGATCAGCCTTTTATCAACAATCTGTTGTAGCAGGACTACGTCAAATCTTCTATGTCCTTGCGTTTCCGGGATATTCAACACACCTCTATCATGCCTTCTTTCTGGATTAATAGGTCATTCCTATGTTACTGAAGATTACCAGCGGAAGCGTCAAAAGATTAAGCAGGACATCCATTTGATAGCTCTGCTAGTTGACATTATAGAAGAAGCTGAACATGGTCTAGAGAGACCTTATTTGGCCAAGTGCGCAATTCATATCTTGACAATGAAGTTCCTCGGCATAAGACATTTGCAGCTTTGTTATACTAAAGATTCGATGCTGGAAAACATATTGGCGGATCCAACATGGGAAGAAGAAGAATGTGCTGAAATGCTTGAGGAGGACCAGATTTTAATTGGCCAACTTCACGCTCTGGATGGAATGTTTGGTGAGGAGTTCCATCGTCAAAATATCTCTATAGCCGACTTTCTCCAACGTTACTGGCTAGAGAAAATGGAAGAAGCTGGGAAAGCGATGGATATGCCCTTATCGGATGACTACAGACGTGACCTTCGTCAGGTCGGTGTGGTGTTGGAGGAAGATGAAGAAAGTGGCCTTGGTTCTGAAGAAAAGTAACGGTTTCCTATGATTAGTCCAGGAGTTATGGATGGAATTGTTGGCTCTATACAATCCGCTGCTTCTAGTATCTAGATACTGCGTTAAAGAATACACTAAATGGGCTATTGAGATAGTATGATCTCATCCCTGGCATTAGCCGGTTTTAAAATGATGGTAAGTAGACACATGCACACATGCCTGTCTCGCACGCATATGTATATGTAAGGCGGTGGTCAAGGTATTTAGTGAAGTGGCCAGAGTGATGTCGACGTGAGTATAAGTGGTATTCAGGATAGTTTTTCCATATTAAGACAGCATTTTGTCTTGGTTATATTTTTAAAGAAAACAGATTAATGCTTTTTAAATAGTAAGGTAATTTACTCTTTTAGGGAGTGAGTCCTTATGGGGCTTCACAGCTTACTCATACTGTGTACCCTGAATGTTACCTTGGGAAGAAAAGTAAGAGAAGATGATAACATAATCAGACTACAAATTGTGTGCGCAAGGGCTGTGGGTTACCGCGTACATTACTAACACCAGGACTGATCAACGGAGTTGACCACCTGCCAGATGGTGGCATTGCCCAGTCACATCTCCTACGGTAGGTACTTATAAAAGAGGGCTTACAGTAACCATATCTTTCCATCAATTCATGTTTTCTCCATTCAGAGTCGTACAAAAGGATCCTTTTAGTCTTCTTTACCTCATCACCGATCGACCATTGAAAGTGCAAAAAAATCATATCCGTACATACCCTACAAGATGTCTTCAGCAAACAAGCTAGCTCAGTCTTTCAAGGCTCTGCACCAGCGAGCAGGAAGACCAGTTGTCCTCACCAATGTCTATGATCTCCTCTCAGCTAAGGCCGTCGCAAGCCTACCATCTGCCGAGGTCGTCGGAACCGCTGTCGAGCGTATCCATCGAACCCTGAAAGTCGCCCGAGAACGAGACGTGCCTGATTTTGTCGTCAATGCCCGGATTGATACCCTAGTCCTGGGCGGTTCCATTGAGGATGTCCTCAACCGTGGAAAGAAGTATCTCGAGGCCCGGCGCCAATACGGTATTTGTCTGGGGAGCTTCTCACGGCGTGAGCAAGCAAGAGGTCGAGAAGATGGTGTACTTTGACGGGAGGTTGAACGTCATGCTGAAGCTTGGTGCTGGTGGCTTGACGATTCCTGACCTTGCAAAACTCGAGGTACCCAGAATCAGCATTGGACCAACTCTGCAGTTCACTGCGATGGCCAGCCTCCAAAAACAGGCAGAGGAGCTTTTGACTGCAATCTGACGGGGATATATAGCTAGTTTCTAATTTGATCACTATTTATCCGTTGTACTTGGCGAGACCATCCCTGTCGCTTCCTCATGCATTTGCTTCATCGGCTTCTCATATTCAAGATCAGAAAATATGTAGTTGTTCAGACACTCGCGGATAGTTATCCAGGGGAGATATCTGTGCCCAAATCGTAATGAATGCTGGTCATGAAGGAGGTCTACATATGCTGCTTTCATGGCACCTGGTGGTTGAAAGGCACCGCCAACAAAAATGAGCCAGAGAAGAAGATCCTGGTTTTCGTTCCACATTTCTTTGACAGGAAATGATTCGTGGAGCTGCGGTAAAAGTTTGGAGGAGACGTGTATCTGCAAGATGAAATGGTTTAGGAAATCGGAAATACCCAGCACGAACTGGGTGACTAGACTTACTAGTACAACAGATGATCGCCAGACTTTGCAGCATAACATAGCTGTGGCGATATAAATTCCACTTCTACAGCATGCCTCGATCCTAGAGGAATGCTTAGGCAGATTCAATAGCCAGAAGGCAACGGAAGCTTGATGGTTGTCAATCCGCAAAAGGCTCACTGGATCGTAGCACGTGAAAGAAACAGAGTCGCGGACTTGCTGTAGGGCTCGGACATCCATGAGCACGTTGAGTAGGTCTGGAGTGAGGCTTTCTGATATGGCAGCGAACCCCGGTGGCAGGGTATAGGATTGGGGAGAAAACTGATCTCGGCCCCAATGCATTTCGCTGAATGTGTAATGGTCGACGATGCGCTTAGTTCCTGTCAAGATACAGGCATATAAATCCTGCCTGTTGCAAAGTGCGGAGTTTAACTAATGATCCTGAGATGGAAGAGGGGCAAGCTAAAAGCCGACCATCTTACCAGAATATAGCACGCTTTATGCCGTCAGGAAGGTGTAAGCTTGCTTCCCTAGACTTGGCAAGGAGAGCCGCCACAGCTTTCATATGCATCTCAGCCCCAGTTCGCTGACCAAGTCGGGTTTCAAGACCAACGAGGAGAAGAATCGCTCCCAAAGTTGATATAACCAGGTCAGTGAGAGGTGCCGAACACTTGGTACGGATCGACTCAAGCGCTAGAGTCTGATAGTTGAGACATTCTGCGTCTATGCGATTGTCATTTAAAGCAAAAGTAAAGGTCATCATAATTGCGTTCAGCAAACTTGGATCATCAATGTCATTTCGGAAGACCATTCTGAAATTTTGGAAGGGTACGTCGTCTCCTAAGGCGAAGATGGGTTCGGTGGCTTGGGTTGCGACATCTTTGCAGAATCGTCAGTCACCCTCGTCCTGCTGAACTGGGCACACAGGGTGGTCTTCCTGATGCCTCTCCTGCTCAAGATCCAATGAAAGGCAGGGGTCTAGAGAGAGATTTTGGACTGAAAGTTTCAGTTCAACCAAAGCACGAACTTATGGGCTCGGAGAGTCAGTTCCAAGCCATCAAACAGTACATGAACGATAAGGCCAAGACCAAAACACCGGATTAACTGAAAGAGCAGGCTATAGTGATTGCGCCTATGACGGCAAGAATGTTTCTTTCCGCCAACTTTCCAGATTGCGAGATTTCTGACGAAGGCCCATTCCCAATAATTCACCCTGACGGAACCGAAACACTCGACCACGAAACTCGTCTTCTGGTAGCACGAGATCCTAAGCAGAAACCCAGCAGCGTTGTAGCGGCCATCAACGTGGTTCCTTACCCGGGAGCCGGAGCAAGTATTTTCAGCGATGCAAATTGGCTGGAAACACCAGAGATGAAGCAAGCTGATGACAGGTTGCTTCGGCCGTTGAAGAAGTGGCATGTGCAGGGGAAGATTTCCAAGATCGATTGTATGGCACAGACGTTGATGGTTAAAGATGTGACTATCTATAAGTTTGTGGATGGGGAGCGGTTTGAGGATTACAGTGAGGAGAGGATGGGGCATTTCAAGTGGGGATGAAGCGAATTTTGTCTATTACACCACAAGTGTTCATATCATAACAAAGTAGCAATAACTTAACATTGAGTAGAATGTATTCAGACTTAACTTCAACTGCAGGAATAATACTGCCATTCCTAAAACACATCACTTATACAGTTATACAATCTCCTCTGCCACTGTTCTGTGAAAAGCCTCAGGCATTTGTCAGGGCAAAATATGATGAGACCTACGTATGATTATAACCTTAGAGCCAGATATGCCTGCCACTTCTCGAGACTCACGTGACTAAATATCTTGTCGAGCTGAAAAAGGCGTAAGCCTAACTACTCAGTACTCACACATGCCAAACCTTAACCTGGCGAAGAACGAGGTCAGTCTACCGTTGCCATCTTGACCTCGTAGATCCGGAAATTTCCTCATCCTACGCTCAACTATGCCAGTGGACTTGGAACATGTTCAAAATAAGCAATCTCAAAGGCTGCGTTTAGACTGCTAGAAGTACGGTACGGCGAGCCTCGGGGAGCAACACAGTTGCGATCAACTAAATCGTACGTAACTGTGCTGCAAGTAAAAAAGAATTGTCAGTTTTATCGTGACCCGTCAACAGGGTTTGAATTGCTAGAGAGGGAGGGACCCGTTAGAACACGGGAAAAAAGGGAGGTTAACTGACAGAGTATTCAGATGGAATGTTGACGACTTGAGTCCAGTCGAAAGATTCGTCCCCAAAATCCTTGCCATCTCCGATAGGATCATTCTTGGCCGTCTCCCCATCGAAGGCGATAGGGTTCTTACACCGCTGGCGCAATTTGTGGGCTGTCATGGCCTTCCAGGGCTTATAAATTGGGTATGTCATCTCAGGCTCCACGATGATGCTTGCACGGATATGGCCTCCTGACACAGGCCAGCGCAGGACGAGGCCGGCCTGGAAATGAAAGGGGATGCCGATGCACTGGATGCTATTTTCCGCAAGCGACCAAATTGCAATGTCCATGCTGTCGGACTTATATACCGAACTCTTCAGTCGGGCTTCAATGCTCATCCGTCGGTCCAAGTTGCGTGTAACTTTCCCGTCCCAAGTCATCTCTAAGCCTGCGGCTGCAGGTGAGGGAACTGGAACACCGACCGAAACCTTTAGGCCTGAGCTCGACTCAATAGATTTGCTTTGGGATTCGCCATAGATCCGGTCAGGGAAAAGACAAATGATGTGAGGGATGTTTTCAGTGCTATCTTCTTCGTCCTCATCTTCTTGGAGCTCGCAGGCAGCGACAGAAGCGAGTGTAGCGACCTTATCGAAACGAATGGTAATATTGGCGGACTTGAAGCGTACGCTGGTGTTTCGCGGCCAGAAGAATGAGAATTGGAATGAGAGAAGACAAGCGCGCTGCTTCTTGTAAGTTCCGTATTGGACGCGGTCGAGTTTTGCCTGAAACCCGATATTGCGTGCCTCTTGGTGTGTAATGATGTCCCGAATTCTCGGAGGAGCACTCTCCTCTCCAAGCGACGGTTCCTCTTGGGGCAACTCAAAATTTGTATCGAACGAAGAGTTCAGATATTCCATGACAGGGGTTATAATAAAGCCGGGTGTTGAATGATATTGTAGGAAGAAGTGAAGATGATGCTGTCAGAATTCTACATGCCTAGGACAATTCCGAGCCATGCTGGCAAATCACATGTTAACTGAGCTAGGGAAAAGGCTTGATTGTCACTACCTATCTTATAATTGGTGCTTGAAGTTGATATGGGGCGCCACGCCGCGTCATAATAACACATTGGCTGCATTGCACGGAGCCACTAGTTACAGTAGGAGTGGAGCAGAAATGGAAAACTTGATGCCACTGGTGTTGATTCATTGCCGTTCCTTGGACATGGCTAGGCACAATCGGAATCTCGTCTAATCCCAACTCCGAAAGATGTCTGACAGTCTGGAGGCCTCGCCACCGGACAGGTGAACATAAAATGTGGCCACCTCGATCAAATATATAACTATATCTGACATTTCGATTGCTCCAAGAGTGACAGGCCTGGGTCCTAGGTCCTGAAATTTTACGAGTCTCGTTAGTATTTCGCCCTCAAGTTTCGGCCGTACTGTAATCATCCTCTACCTATTTATACGAGGTCAAAGGGCACCGGGGAGCACAATGATTAATTTCCTCAGCATGGTGGGCCTATTCGCTCAAGGGGCGGCAACTCAAGCCTTCCTCAATCGCATCATGTGCTTGTGCCAGCAAGCCTACCAGGATCCATTCAATCGAGATGATCTTCATCAACAAATTGCCGCCGAGGTCTATAATCTGTTCAATTATACGCCTGGCTTTGCTCATGAGCAAGTTGCAAGTAATCTGTTGTCAGCCCTGGCTCAGTCTCCTTTTCCTGTTACACAACTGCGGCTCCTGGGGCCTCGGGAATGCGCACGGCAATTCCCTATCATTGCTCCTGTAATTTATGCTGCTGCGGATATTCTGTTACCTGGTTGGAACCAGACAACGACGGTTGCTTCCAGTCAGCCATGGAGAAACCCCCAACTCGAGTGGACCACCCAGCCCTCTTCGATATCTCTTCCTTACAGCGGCCTACCGATATGTCCAACGCAGCCATCGGCCACTCAATCCACACTCAGATCTCATATAAGGCCGATTGGGCCTCTCTCTCCCAACATACAAACACCGCCTATTCAACAACTAGCGACACCGTTCGGCTCCGAGTTATCTCCCGCTTCTGTGGCCAAAATCTCAGAACAGACCTCGACCCGCACTTCAGCATCAACTATGCCATCAGCTGCTAGATCTTCCACCATGAGTCCGGAAACTCGAGAGAAACTAGACAACTTTTACAAGTACGGCCCCCAGGATCAGCCTGCCGAAGATTCCGACCCGTTCCTCGTCAATTTGGCCAAGTTCAAGAATGCCAAGACCCCCGAGGAGAGAGACGCGGTCAAACGTGAGATGGTGGATTTCCAAAACAGGATTGGGAAACAAATCGACGAACAGATGGAAAATGTACTTATTCGCTCCAGAGGCCAGCAGGCGGTGAGAGGAAATACACAAGAAGACGTTGACAGAGAGCGGAGAAAAGAAAATCTGCGGGAGGATGTGCTCCGCCTTACCGACCAACGCAACCTCTTCATGGCGGGCGTGGAAAAGCTTCGAGAGCGCCAGGGGTCGAATTCGGTGTCCGACTTGCAGCAAATTGTCCATCCTCTACGTTCGATAGTACGCCAGTCCATTGGAGACAATCTCGTGGACGATTTAGATTCCGTGCTCAAAGATGAGGCAGAGAAAGAGCAGGCCAGGGATGCCAATGATGCCAGGGGAGATGATACCGACACCTATGCGAGGCAGTAAGAAAATGGCGCAAACCACGAGGACGAAGCTGACCAGTGCAGGAGTGGACGGAGAGAAGTGGTGGCATCAGATCAAATCGTGGACATCCGAGAATATTCCCCCATCAAAGGCAAGAGTTTGGAGGCACTCAGAGAGCAGGATGTCTGCAATGTAACTGATGTAAGCGTACATGTCCGCCGTTTGCAAGAGTGCAGGTTTATGGGAAGCTGGAAGGAGTCTCATTACATATTTTCGTCTCTGAACTTGGAAGAGAGCGTTAATCCAAAGGTTGGGGTCGAAATTGGATGGAGCTTGTATCGTCAGGGTTATGTGAGGATGGCACTGGATGTGATTGAAAGCTCGTATATCTCATGGAGAGATTCAAGGCAGGATATTACGGCTCGTAATGCGCTCTCGATGATGCGGTCGTATTTTACCTTTCTCTGCGGGGGCACGTTGAAGAATGGTCTCAACGCGGCCATATCTATTCTGGAGGGGGATGAATTTACTTCCACGAATGAATTCTCAGACGTAATGGTACGGTATTACGGGTTCCCCGGCTCTGGAAGGTGTATTGAAACTTCTCACTAATACAGGATTTCTAGATCGCGTTGGAGTATTTCTTCTGCAAGATTCTCACGGCTGCTATTTGGGAAGGCCTCCTCAACGCCGCTGACTGCAAAGTCGCGGTCCAACTACGCTTACAGATTATTTCCGAGACTCTACTACAAGCTGGTCATACCCATGAATCAATTCTCTTCGCCATGCTCCTCAGCAACGAGCTAGAGTCCACGCAAGAGCAGATGAAGCTCTGGAAGCAGCATTTCCGTGATCCTCGATTTTCGGGCCTTGACAGGGCAGAAATTTGCCTTAAAGTTGGCGATCTGCTGGCCCAAGAGGGGGATATTATTGCCTCTAAACATCACTTCCAGGTGGCTGAGCAAACATTCGAGGAGCTGGGGTGCGCTGAAGGAAAGCTTCGGACCCAACTGCAACAACTGGAGGCAATTCGCCCCAAAACTCTGACTGAAATCCGGCAGATGCAGCGGATAGCCGACTATTTCGAGGCTCTCGGCTCGCCTGCGCTGCAAATCACGGCCTTGTCCCTTGCAGTTTCAGCAGGGCCTGATATCTTATCATGGGGTGACATGGTCGACACATTCGGCCACCTCGAGAGAATTCTTAACCGGACGTCCAACAGATATGCGATGTTGCGCCTCAATGTGGAGTTCTCTGCCGCAGCAATACTACGACAAGAGCACCTTGGGAAGACCGTCGAATATTTGCAAAACTCCGTGAATGATGCGTCGGAGGAAACCCCGAAGACTACCGGTCAGCTATTCATGCAGCTCGGACAGGCGTATCGCTCGCTTGGAGACCAGGATAGCAGCCTTAAATACGCCAAGATGGCGGTGAAAATGTTTGAGAAATGGCGGCTACACGACATGCTGTCTGATGCGAAGTTGGAACTCACAATGGCTATGACATCGGAAACGCCTGGACCTAATCACGAGGCAGCCATAGAGATACTGAAGGAGTCACTACGTCTTGATGAGAAGCGTAATGATGTGCAACGACAACTCAAGACACTCGAAGCCATCGTGAGTCTAGAGGGATGCTTAGCCAGATCGGATCAGAGTGACCGCCACAAGGAACTCCAAGACTATTGGATGGGGCAATGGGAGCGTATCGGAGAAAGGTATCATAATGATGCCATTAGACAGGCCCAGCTGTTCATAGCCCGGGGGGAATTTAAGAGGGCTGAGAAACTTGTGAGACAACATCTGGTGAGGTGCATGGACGAAAAGGACCTCAGAGGGATTTCCAAATGCCAACACCTAATCTTCTCGTGTCTCTTTCTTTCATTTGGTTCATCTCTGCATCCAGAGGAGAAACAATCCCAGGTCCGAGCAGTAGTGGACCAGGCCACAGCCGCGCTGGCAGCGTACCGGGAATTAGGACCTTACAGCGTTTCCCTGGAGTTTATCCTTCAAATTTCGCAGGCGTTTAAGTCTCTCGGCCAAAGCCAAGACGGACAAGAAAGGAATAGGCTCTATACTGAGGCTTTGCAGTACCTTGAGATCGGGGAGTCGATCTCCGAAAGATTGCGACAGGACCTTTCTTCGTCGTCGGGCTTGGAGTCATTACGCCAAAAGCAGCTGCTTGTCGCTTCTTCCACTCACGGTGACATCTTTAATCGTGCTCTAGCACTCACACTCGCACTAGGTGATGCCGAGAAGATGTGGCGATGGACCCAGAGAGCGAAAGCAAGGGCATTATCCGACTTGGTGGGTTCGCAACTTGATTCGTACACTAGGCACCGCCCTCCTCATTTTGCCGTCGATGATCAAATCGTGAAGTTGTTGGAGGAAGAAGCGAGACTCGTGCGAAAACTCGAATCGGCAGTTTCCTTAGAGAGGATTTCGACGAGTACGGAACTGGAACGTGTTCGCTCGATGATGGAGGAACACCCGCGCCTCGGCCGTCTGCTTGCCTCGAGAGCTGGCAAGATCGATCTGCAGGATCTCCAGTGGCTTTTTGGAAATGGAAAAGATCGGGATCTTTCGCCCGACTCCAAAGTTGTATTAATCGACTGGATTAGTATAGGTGACACCATTGTAATGGTCACACTGGATGCGAGGCTCGAGCCGCAGATGTCAGTGCTCGACATGACATTAACTCACGTGCGTGTGTGGAAGCAGAGATATCTATCCTCGCACACGTCGCTGGTGTCATCGGAGAGGCTGCTCGAAGAAGGAACACTTGACCAGCTCAACGGCCTTGTTTCCGAAATTTCACAGTGTACACATGAGGGGGATCTGCTCGTCTTTTGTCCGACGAGGACCTTACATGCCATCCCCTTGCACGCGTTGAAGATAGAAGGGGTGCCTGTGATCTGGAGGAACCCCGTGGTATATACAGCGAGCGTATCGCTACTCAGGCAATGTTGTGAGAGAGCCAACTCGAAACTACACGAGAGAGCTGGGGGATTACGAACCGCGTTCTTCTCAGCTTACGAAGACCATACCGAGGACAAGGTGAAGATAACGCAACGCGAGGAGGCATATAAATGCATTAGAAAGCTGGCGTCTGACTTCGGCTCGGAGCCCAGGCTTGGATGCAATGCCAACAGGGAAAATCTGACGACAGTGGTGAGAGACGTTGACATTCTTCATTTTCATGGGCACACAGCGACCCATCCCAACATCATATACCAGTCTCTCGTTCTCAGTGATGGAAAGACATCGGAGACAAGTTCCGGTGTGCAAGAGTTTCATCACGCGCATTCTTCAACGTCCCCCTACCGGCCAACGTTGGGGCCGCACAAGGATGCCTTCACAGTCCGCGACGCCTTTTCCCTCAACCTCAATCTGTCACTCGCTTCTATAGTCGCATGCTCTTCTGGTGTGCAAAACTATGGCACAGGGGACGAGCCGCAAGGGTTGCTCTCGGCGCTGCAATATGCGGGCTGTGCAACAGCTATAGGTACCCTATGGCCGGTTCGCAGCGAGGACGGGCGAGCCTTTGCCCTGTATTTCTTCCAGGCTTGCGGCGCCAAGGGGACACCATCGCGTCGCCATGGAACCTGGCACTCTCGTTCCAGAAGGCGGTGAAGCGACTCCAGCGAAGAAAGAGTACAGGTTTGCGCTTGGATCACCCTTATTATTGGGCCGCTTTTGTAATCCACGGTGCGTGGTATTTGTAACTTGGTTGGCAGGGGTACGTTGAGGACATTATTATAGTTATGTTGACAATGTGGTTGGCAACTGTTAGATTGAAATAGGGCGGGGTTAGTAAAAGAACAATATTTCAATTGGAGGGTATATTGATGATAACGGAAGTCTTTATAGTAGCTTGCTGTATCTGTGGAGTTTAAATGCTATTTGCCTTAAGGAATGAAAAGACGAAATGTCTTATATACAATTCTAAAAAGCTATTAACTTCTAGCTAGGCCTAATTAGGTGTTAGGGCTTAAATAAAATAGCCTATAAAATCAATATATATTAAAGGATATATAAATATAATAAAGATTAAAGTTAAGGTAAAATAAAGTAAATAAAAAGTTATAATTAAGGAACAGCTTAATATAAAGTAAGTTAACTGAAATAAAGATAACATACATAATAAGCATGCAAAACAGATAAGTATGCAAAACAAAAATCTCAACATTTTAAATAAATATCACAATAAAAACATAATAGACTATCTAACTAATTAAATTTAATTATTATACTTATTCCCAGAGGCCTTAATACCCTCCTGACAGGTCCTTGCATTATGCCCAGTCTTGCCGCATATTCCATATCGCCTAACCCCTGGTCGCGCTGACCTTCCTTCACCACCACTTTTTAACAATTTAGCTGCTATTTGCATATCTATATCCATCTGATCAATTAGATCCTTACCTTCCTCTATAGTCATCTTCCCTCTATTCTGCAGGCAGGTTCTTTTTGCCCTACGCCGCCGGCTAAGTATCTCATTTGCCTATTGAAAATCTTTGATCTCAGCCCTTATTAAAGCCATCTTATGTATAACTGCCTTTATTCCATTTGAAAGAGATTTAAGTGCCTCTAAAATTAACTCTAGAGAGCTGCTTTAATGCCTTCTAATTCATCTCTTAAGGTATTCAGACTGAGATTGAGCCTTAAGTGCAGTCTTTGGAGTCTTTAATACCTAAGGGGTTGAGGGTTCAGTAAGCACCTTAGCAGGCGTTGGAGTCCATAGCTGTACATCAAGCTTTAAGATCACAACTTCCGGGTCAAAAGGAGCAAGCCCAGCTCCTCTAAAACCCCCCTTAATATTTGCCTTAATTATAGTTAATTGAAAGGCAGTATAAAAAGCTGGGAAGAACTCGGTCTTGGAAACATAGGTTATAGACCTTCTGATTAGTTGCTTTATTTCTTGACTATATGCCTTTTTCAGTGGCCTAAAGCACCTGACGTTAAGGGGCTATAATAGATGCGAAAAATGAGGTGATATATAGAGCATAATGATATTATTCTCCTTATAATATATCTAGAAATCAGCAGACTGATGACTTTTATGGCCATTAAGGATCAGAAGATGATAGGCACCAACTGATCGGTTGGATGTATATTGATGGAAGTGCTTTAGCCAGTTCAGGCCTATCTTATTATCTGTCCAGCCGTTTTGGGTTATGGCAATAGCCTAAGTGCCCAGGAGGTTGCTCTCTTGGTACTAATTGATAAGGTAATATTGGCCTGCAATCATGATGAATGGATTGATGGCCCTGCCTTCTGCATTAATCGCTTGAATTACTGTAACCTATTTCCGGTTTCTAGGCTAGACTGATTTCAGGCTTCTATGCCTTTCTAAGCTAATAATAACTATACCACTTAATATTATACTTATTATAAAGCCAGTATTATTAAAGTTTTAAATATTATTTAATTAAATACTATATTTTATAACGTACATGATAAGCGTGTGAGACAGACAAGCACACGAGACAGTATACTGTGCAGCTAAA